>LKNJ01001074.1:0-108689 GCA_002120245.1 Maccullochella peelii | reverse complement strand
CCTCTACGGGTCAGGGCTGTTTTGGCAGCAAAAGGGGGACCTACACAATATTAGGTGGTCATAATGTTATGGCTGATCGGTGTATATGAGCATATGCGCTAACAGAGGAGGACACATGCACACACACACACACACACACACACAAATGCTTGTGCAGGCAGTCTCAACCCATAAATACACTTTCTAAAAATTGCACATGTACAATATCACACACACACACACACAACCACACTTGTGACTGTGATTTTCATCCCTGTCAGATAAAGGAAAAGGGTGTGATGAACTGCACACACAAGGTTCAATGTGTGCTTGCCTGTAACAGTCTGGGTGAGTGTGTGGGAGTGTGTGTGTGTTTTCCCTCATGCATCACAGTGCCTGTCTTGTGCTTCCTACCTCCGTTTGCGTGGGTGCATATATGCGAAACTCTTTAAATCATGGAAGCTGTTACTTCTGTGTCCAACCATTTATCAAAGCACACTCGGTTCTCCCAATATGGCTGTCAGTGTGCGCTGTCAATCATAAGACAGTGTGTGTGTGTTTGTGTGGCTGGATGGGCAGCGCCAGACGAGGTCACCGATAAGGGCTGGCCCTTCGGAGGCCCATCGCTCTCTCCCTCCTACAGGCTGAGCATAAATTACTCCCCCAGCTTCAGCCAAACAAACTGATGTATGGATATCAGCTTCTCACCCCTCCCATTGCTTGAATGAGGGCATCCTTTTCGTTTCTTTTTCAAAATGGCCAACTGATTCTAACCTCACTGTCTTCACTGGATTTGAAGATTTAGGGCGGCTGCTCCTATGATTTTCTGCTGATAAATGACTGATGAGCGGTTGCAGAAGTTATTGCTTTTTAACTAAAAATTTGTTGCCACATCAATATCCACATTGTGTGAAATGACTGCATGGTCAAAACTATAATGGGACTAAACTTTCCAAGATGTGGAAATTATAAAATTCACTTCCTTATACACATTTCCATATCAATGTGGAATACAGAGTATAGACTGAACTAAAACTGATTTGGCAACAGCACAAAAGCTAACCCCTCGGTGCCTGCATGTTACACAGAGCCTCAGGTGACATCATTCAAATGTCTCTGAAAACTCCCAAAGTGATGGGAGATTATCTCTGCAATTCATGCCTGCCAATCAGTGAGCTGCAGGTGTGCAGTGGGGGAATGAGGTTGGGAATGCACAGCTGTGTCTGCATCAACAGAGTAACAAAGTGTGATGAGTTATTTTGGACGTTCAAGGTTCTGTTTTTTTTTTTTTTTGCATAGACGATGTAGAAGATGTGATTGGCAGCTGAAACACCTCCAAGGTTTTGATGACCATGAAACTCTCCCAGTTGAATGATCAGTACACACCAAACTGCGATGACGGACTGTGATGAAGGACTGGTAGACCTTGAGACTTCATGCAATCACCAAAATTAAAATGATGCTGTCTGAACCACTAATGATGGGTAGAAGTAAAAAAAAACAAAAAAAAAAAAACCTCACATCTGTATTCTACATTAATGTTAGATGAATTCAACACATTTGGTGTTCCTGATTGCGACTACAAATTGTTCTGAAATTGCTGCAGCTCTCATTTGTGGGCAGCTCTTGCTGGTTTCTCCATAGCACGTCAAAGAGAATATTGCCTAACGCACACCTGGTGGGAAGGTGCGTAGGAGAGTGAAGTTATGCAAAAGAAAGAAATTCCTGCTCACTGTCAGCACCAAGTCTAGTGAAAAAGCAATGTTTCATTCATTGACTTCTCTTTGGCTTCTCCCTAGCTACAGCAAAAACATTTTTTCTCAGAAACAAACTTGAAATATTTCTGATGGCCACAACATAACCCTAGTGTGTAGTTAAATGATCCAAGAGACTCCTGTTAGTAGAAAACTGATGGAAATTGTTTACAGCTTCATCTTGTGAACCAGTGATTTGCTTACTAGGGGTTTTCAGCTTGAATACTTAACATGCTTCATACAGAAATTACTCTCATGCATAATGGTGCAGAGAAATATGGAAAATTTACCTTTTACAATTTTATTTTATGGAATGTTTCACAGTCTACACTGGTACACAGAGTACAAGGACAACAGACCAACAGCCATTATCAACACAACATACATACCATAAACACCATTAACACATACAGGCCAGAAGATTGCAATGTTAATTTTTCTGGCCTAGCTCCATAAACATGCATGCTCCCTCAGTTTGAGTCCAGCCTGTCCCACAAGCAAAGAAAATGCATCCTTCCAATATTTTTTGCACAAGCAATTTGCTATTCATGGACATACCCCAGTTTTACATGTTATGTGATGGGAAAAGAAGAGTTTCTTTTTCTAAAAAGATTAAATGTAGACTCACCTGTTTGTGCATCTCGATATTGAGCCCGTAGGACATCTCATAGTACTGGAAAGGAGGAGGGAGGAAGACAAAAAGAAAATGGTTATAACAACACAGGCATCAAATTCCTCTGCACAGGAGCGCCATGCTAACACTTCATTATACACCACTGACTGTGTGTGTGATGTGCATTTGGATAACACTAATGGGGAAGTCTGATTTAGTAATTGCTCAGTGTGTGTCATAAAGCACAATATAAAAATATATACAGTATATATAGAAAAAACGAATATTTTTTTATATAGAACTAAAAATAATACCAGAACTTTAAATATGTGGCACAATTTTGAAGATTTTCAATCACAAAGCTAAAATCTAGGTAATAAAAGCCCAGGGTGAAAATAAACAAAATAAAGTCGACACTCAACCCAACATGACACATCTTTGACATCTTAATGACTCCCAAGAGCCCAGATTCTGCTTCTACAAACGTATTCCCACAAACAAGCCTGCATGCACACATAGAAAGACAAAAGACGACACACGGCTACAAATGGCAAAAGGAACTGATAGAGAAAAGGAGAGACAGTAGAGAAAGAGCCTCTGTTGTGAGTGAGCGTGTGTGAGTGTATGTGTTCAGTGTTAATGAGAGGGCCACCCTCTAGGCGTCAACCCTGTTAATCACCCACTCTGTCTGCAGGGGACTGGCTCTGTCACTGGAAAACAAACAACACACAGATCTCTCACACAAATGTACGCACACACACATACATACATTTCTGTAACTCGCTTTCTCTCACTCGCACGCACACACCATTGTTGTTTTCTGTTCGATCTCACACTGACACTAGCTTGTATGTGCACGCACGGAGAAGACCGAGCACGCACACACACACACTCCTTTTTTGTGTAACTGCTTCGGCCCACGCGGAAGCTCCCTAAAGTAATTACAGCACTGGGGAAATGGAGGTGCTGCCGCTGGCCGGGGGAGTGGGGCAACCTGATATGCTATTAGAGGAGTGGGGAAGGGGGGTGTCGTTGTGGGGATACAAGGCTGGGCATGCCACTGATGGAGTGGAAGTGTGATTGAAAGTGTGCGCGTGTTATGTGCATGGTGTGTGTGTGTGTGTGTAAGTAAGAGTGAGCGGGTGAAGGAGGAGGGATGAGCAATATTCATTCATTTTATCGCAACATTTTGATCTGAATCTTAAGACGGTTTCAACTGAGGAAAATCCCTTTGTATTTCAGAGGACAATATAAATAACAATGCAAATCAAAGATTTGATCACCCAAGCTACAGCAAGCGTCCATGCACAATTTGATTACAACTAGAGCAAGACCTGGTTTATTCTGCTGCGTCAAAGCATCACATTCCCAATTAGGGCTGTCACTTCAAAAAAAAAAAAAAAAAAAAATCATGTTTGAACAAACGCAGTGCACATAGCGTAATCGCAAAATACGTTGCAGAATTGATGTGGTTCCAGTCATTCGTGTTGCCTCCGCTGCCTCACTAAGTGACAACCTAACAGGTTGTCGTGGTAACCACGCGGCAGGCAAACAGCGTCACCTTAAACAACGATCTTTCTATCTGTGGTTTTAAATCCAAAATGCTTCTACACATTAGTTCTCACGTGGTTTTGTACCATGATTATTCGTTTAGCGTAAATCAGTAGTATCCTCCATTTTATGTAAATGAAGAGAACAACTGGCCAGTTTACTGATAAAGCAACATGTAATAGATCAGAGTGACAGTGTTTGCCTTTCAAATAAAAAGCGACCTATACCAGAGGTGTGCTTAATGTAGGCCTGTGGCTTACTGTATGTGCGTCTCCTAAAAAAATGACAGCTACTCAAACAGGCAACGTAATTGGTCTGCTTGAACTGCTTTGTATTTTCTCTTACATGTTTCCTGTGCCAGTAATGTTTGCCAATAGGTAATAGAACAAGGAGCAGGTGGACTGACGGAGCTGAACTTCCCATCAGTCCTTAAATTACTCTTTGCATGTATATGGCTTTGTCTGGTTTCTTTCAGTGTTTTGATTTGGCGCACACACCCATTAGGTCACAGACTGAACTGGAAGCAAAGCTCTATTCGTAAACGGCTAGCAACAAGAAAAAAACCGACTTTTGTGGGCAAAAACAAAACAGCTGCAAGCTGCAGCGAACTTTGCAGTGCACTACAAACTGATCAATACAAATACCAAACCATAATGAAAACCTTTCATTTTCCTTTCCTCACTTTGTGATGATGATATCAGCCTGCAGGCTGCCACACATCCTGCCGGACATTTATCCGACCTTTAAAGAAATCATGTAAATTTGGGTAATTAGGGAAGCTTGTAGACACTTAATTCAACTATTACCTTAATATGGATCATTTACAGTAATTAAACACACTAAATGCAAAATAATAATATTAATTGTGAATGTCAGAGGTAAGATATTACAACACAGCTATTTTTTGAACACTTCTGAATTCCAAAAATAATTTTTTCATGACATCTGTTGATGATTGTGCTTTTCTGTCAGAACGTGTATGTTTGTGTGTGTGTATGGCTGTTATCAGGCTGACAATGCCTGAGTGTGTGTGTGATTGTATGCACTCATGCCCGCCTGAAACACAGAGAGGATGTGTGTGCATATTTGTGTGCCTGCTGGCTGGCTGATGGTGGAGAGAGCAGTGCGGCGGCACAGATTAGATGAGATTAAAGCCAGTCAGAGGATCAATTAGAGGCAAAACATCAGACAGCTACACAGCCACGGCTAGCAACAATGAGATTAGCCCTGAGGTGGAGCAGAGAGCAGGCGAGCACATCTGTGCGTGCGTGTTTGCGTGTAAACGTGTATGTGTGGAGAGGCAGAGAGAAATGGGGGGGAGAGAGAGGAAATGAAGGGGGTTGGGGAGAGAGGAGTAACACATATAGTTTCTCCAGAAACACAAAGGAAGTGAATAATCAAGGACAATTCCAATTCATTTCAACTGTGGTCTTGTGTTGTAGCTTTGGCTGGGTGGGGGTTCTCATCTTCAACATTTCTGAATAAATTCACACATTCCAAAAATCGATTCTTACAGGACGTTTATTAGGTTATCGCTTCTCCTTGCTATGTTGACGGAACAAAAATGGGTTTAACCAGCAAGTCCTCTAAATCAAACAACAAAATACGTCATTTGTAACTGCCCCCCAGAACAGCACAGAAACATTCTCTGATGTGACGCCCCTATCAACAGGATGACAATATTTTGGAGTGCCTTCCAAAACCGTTACAGTTATGATCTGACAGCACTATTGTTAAGGTTTGGTTAGGTTTGGGTAACTGTTGGGGCGCATATTGTTAGTAACAGCACAGTGGAGCAGTCTCTCCATAATAAGCAGATAAACTTCTGTTTACCTGCGTATTATTAAGAACCGAGAGATTCCAGGTGATGGTGGTGGTGGTCAGTAAATTAACCTTTTATGTCACTATTCTCATACAGGCAGAAGACTATAGCATACTTCCACATTATTATGCGTACTCCACACACTTTTCTCTTTTGCCCCACTTTTCTATTTATTGAATCAATACTCGATTTTGAATTGAGAATCGATTGCAAAGCAAACGGTGACACCAGGTATCAAAACTGAATTGTGAGATTCCCATCTCTATTGGTTAACTACTTGGATTTGTTTAAAACATGATAGTCTGACAGCTCGTGTTTCCTGCCCAGTCTGATTTGTGTTGAGCAGTGTTGCCGCATTCTAAGATCTCAGAAAAATGTCTTGTGTACAATTCTTGTGAGTACATAGAACAGATGGCCAAACCTATGAAAAAAAGATCCAAGTTGTAATAAACCAGAATTACAAAGAATAAAAAGGACTCATTTTAAAAAGAGCAGCAAGAAAAAAGACATGAGAGAACAATTGCACTGCAAAGGGAAGGTGGTGGAGGAGGAAAGTAAGAGTATCAATTAACAGAGAGGGTGAAAACATTTACAACAGTAAATAATTTCAACAACTTCTGAAGCGCTGTATTTGCAACAACTAAAAGGGAATTCACAGAAGAATCAAATATTACATTGGTCAAACAAACTGTGGCAAAATGACATTTAAGAATATACAAACCATCGTCTGTGGTGCAAAACACACACACACATAGCTTCACTCACCATGATATAGTGGCGCTGCATCTCTGACTTCTCACTGGCCAACTTGTCACACTCAAGCTTCAAACTGGGGAGAGAGGGAGAGGAGAGGAGCACCGAGTCAGAGCTTGTTAGTTAGCTCGACAGTCTTCCTTCTAAAGTGCTGACAGGTTACTTCTACCCCCTTCATCATCATTACCTCCACCTTCACCAACGGCACAGCCATCAATTTCATCATCACTTCAACCCTCATCAGTGCCTCCACCTTCATCGTCATCAGCACCACCTCCATTGTCATCATCTCGGCTACCATTACCATCTTTATCATCATCCTCATCACCATTACCTCCATCATCATCCTCACCTTTACTAGTCAGTGACAGTCTTCACCGAGATAGACAAGGTGTCAATTGACAGGAGGAGTCAAACTCACGCTGAACTCCAGAGATGTGTCTAGCCAAACTGTCTGCTTTCTAAACCAGAGAAGAGGCAGTGAAGTAAAAAGTCTAAATATAGTGTTGGAGCGTTTCATGCGACCCAGTCGCTCGACAGCCATTAGCTGTAATCATGTCAGTGCTGATGTCACGCGAGGCGACAGGACAAAGGAGGAAGCGTCGACAAGTCACCCTGATCGTCGAATGAAAAAGACAGATGGGAAAAAAAGGGAAAAGAATTCCCCTCGATGCCTCTGATTGAAGCAGCCAGTTACAACTTGCCAGTCTCGGGAGGCGTCATCCGATGTGAGGACTGGATAAGACTCAGATCAAATAAAGATATGCGCAGGCACACGGTGGGTAATTTCAGATTTAGGATAAGTCTGAAACCTGTTTGATGGTGTGTGTATATTTATGCTGGGATGTTCTTCTCAGCTGTCTGCAGGAATGACAGCTCGATTACAGCGAGCGTTGGCTGAATCTTCATTGCTGTTAGAAAGACTGAAAACAGTGTTACACAGGGCCAATAATGTCAGATTACTCATACACACAGTATTGTGCTTCTGCTATAATGATCACAGCAGCTGCAGTGTAAGCTAGAGTTAACTTCAGTCTTGGTTGAGTATTTATCCTTGTTTGACTTCAGGTTTTGTTATTGATGGACATTATAACGCTGAAACATATATATATTTATTAAGTATCATATTTGATGTTTAATAGACATTCTTGATCTAATTTGTTCTTGAGCGCATTAATCCATCTATTTTCTATCTCCACAGAGGGACTGGAACCTAATTCAGCATGCGTTGGGCAAAAGGCAGGGAACACCCTTGAGGTTGCCAGTTGATTGTAGGGATAACACAACACAAACACAATCACATCAAGAGAACCCAGGAATCCCTCTATAAACCCTCCGAACTCCATAAAGAAAACACACTCATTATTCAGTACACTCTTTCCAAATATAAAAGTTGTTTTTATACCTTTTGAAATTGAATGAGAACAAGCGATGCCCTCATGTGCAATTATCCACATGTGAAATTATCTTTAATTGTGGTACATTAAAGTCTCTATCTCAAATTATGCTGTAATTATTCTGCCTAGAAGTAATACACAAGATACTTGTATAAAAAAGTGGTAACATTGATTTTAAGATGTTACTGCTATGATGTTTCTGCACTGCACAGATATGACTTGGCAATAAAGGAATGTAACTAAGTAGTGACATTTATATTTCATAGTCTGTCGTGGATTCATGAAGCTATTGCAGCTGATGCTAACTGCCTGTTTCTCTCTGTTGATTTCAATCAAACAGTTCTTGTTGCTGCTGAAAACAAGGACATCACTTTGTAGGTATGTGAAACACCTAACACATTGCGCATAAGTGATTTAAAAAACAGTGAACCACTGAAAAGATTTTACTGGAAAGCAACAACAATAATTGTTGACTTGGTCACCATAGCTAGCATCTAAAGGCTAACTCCTTTTTCAATAGCCACTGCATCTACATCTAGATATGGATCAGCTTCAATAATGCATGGAAGAAATGGAGAACAGATGAGCGCAGAACTTAACTAGTTTGATGAAGACGTGCAGGCAACAGGCGCTTGGAGGAGGCCCCGAGGTCCAACCCATTATCAAGGTGAGGATGTGTTCTGCTGCATGTAGTCAGTTCATTTTACAGGATGATCATGGTTGCTTACCCCACGGCACGCAACAGATATCCAACCTGATCGACAGTCATGGGGGGATGGGGTTTGCTCCTTTGTTGGGGGTGAGGGGCAGTTTTATTCTGCCACCTATTCCTGTGTGTGTACGAGCAGCCTCCACTTATCCAAAACGCTCCCCTTCCCTCCTACATAAAACCCTTCCTGCTATCACTGTGTACATGCGTAGGCTGTGTGGTGGGTTGTCATGACGACAGGCCTCCCTGCTGCCAGCCTACCTGGGATTGGCTTTGTGCCTCCTCTGATTGGTGCTCAGCAGCCCCCGGGCCTGCACCGCTGCTCTCAAACGACACTTTGATGGAGTTTTATTGCCGATTCTTCCGTCTCTAAATCGCTCCTGCTGTCATCTTTATTTTGATTTATGTATTCCCTGATCTATTTATGCATGTGAACGAGGGGAGGGGAGAAGAGGTGGAAGAAGAGGAGGAGGGTTGAAAGAGGAAGACAACGACAGCTACAATGCAAGCTACTATACCCGGGGGAACGCCTGCGGTACATTTGCCTTTTAAAAGGCTTCAGCAACAGACAAGCACAGCGCAGCAGCAGAGCGCTACAAAGCCTCGTCTGTGGCTGTAAGCCCCCCGCCCCATCCCAGCCCCCCTCCTGAGTCAATAAGCACTGTATGCATGTTCTGTATACTCAGACAAAAAAGGTATTCTTTCAACTGTGCCCTGGCTCTCTGAAGAGGGTTAAACGGTGCTGCTCACCGTTGTGGGAATTACAAAAACCAAAGGCGAGGAAAAAGACGCGCAGGGTGTTATTGCTGCTTCAGAATCCTCTGCAAACAAGAGTGATCAGGCCAGAGCAGGGATTTTTGCACACAATTTGCCAGGCTTTCATCTGCTTTCCCCTGTTTCTGTAACCGGCAGAGGCAAGCCTCTGGAAGGTTCTGGGAGAACAGAAACAGAGGAACAAAACAACCTCCTCAGGAAGGAAGGCGGGCTTCAAAGACTCCACTCTCACAAAGAGAGGATCCCTCGCTGAGATGCAGACCCCGTGGCGTCCCCCCTCTTTATAACTGCTATCAAACAGATCAGTTGAGGTCGAACCAGACACTTTGGGAGTGCCTCAGACTTCTGGCACTGTAGCGGTATTTAAGCAGTAAAGGGAGATCAATAGCCTACGGTAAACAAGATTGATTTAGGTATGAGTCAATAAAGGATGTTTCCTCAGTGTGGTGGTAGAGTTGAGGAATAGTGGAACAAAGACATCTTCATCTTATCACAGTTGACTACTGAGGTGTCCCTCAAGTTCAAGCTATGTTCTCTGCAAAGCTTTATTTGTTATTTCCTAATCATCACTGGAATGAACTAACGCATGTTGGTATACAAATAGGGCAATAAATTCTGAAACGGTTGTTTTATTTAGTTGTGTTAAGTTAAAAAGCAACTATTGATTTCGAGAGGAATTTCCTCAAAAGAACTGCTCCATTTAAACCCAAATAAATATTTAATTATTATTAATTTATTATTGGAAACTTTGTTCTTCATACATGCTGAATTCTCTGCTTGCTTGCCTGCAGACATTTTCTCTTCTTCTTTCTCATCTGAGCGGCTGTGCACTGACCAAAAGTTACAGTAGCTTAACAGCTAATGAGAATTATTAATTGGAAGTGTACCAAATGAACACTGTCTCTATTTTACCTATAATTAATGCCAAATTGTAAATTTCTTTCCAGGGAACTTCCCAGGAAATTGTTAGAAATTTAAATCCCTATAAAATAAAAAGCGGGCCTTTTTCCAACTGTAACTGTATGTGACAAATGAAGTGTTTAAAAAGGCCATACATTCACATCAAAGCCAATTTCTGGCCAAGATAGCAGCCATACTGCAGCTCAATTCTGCAGTTTAACATTGTAACTACTGTAACAAAAATGTGTTAAAGAAAAACACTAAGTGATGCAACTACGTCTCCTTTGTATTGTGTGTTTGGGTGTTTGTGTGCATGTAAGTGTTTCTGTTTGCACCTGTGGTATTGTGCTTGGAGGAACTGGAACTCATCCTTGATCCTGTCACAGGAGTCAGAGGTTGTGAATTTCAGCTGCTGCGATGAAGCCTGCCAAGGAGAAAAACACAAGACAAGGTAAGAAACGAGTGGAAAGAGAAAGAGTGAGAAAGATGAGGAGGGGATGTACGACAGAGAAAAAGCAGAGTGAGAGAAATACACAAACATGAAATCAAGGCGTTTTCAATTTGACACAGTCCAATGGGTACGATATTACTTAAGACATTGGTTGCCAAGTATGTTTCCACACACAAGGGGACAAATGCATAAAACCCTGACTAGATTCATGGCTAAAACTGTGCAAAAATATGCATACCCATTGTTTCTGCCAGATATTATGCACTGTTCTGTTATATATCTCAATCACTTTGAAATTATGCGCCTGCACACGAGCCTATCCCACACAGCCACAATTAACTATAAATGGATATCAACACACCCACATTTAACCTTCTATAGACATAACCCAGACTCTTTCTGTCCTTGGTCTGGCACCGGCAGTGTCTTTATAGTGCCGAAGCAACCTTACGAGTTATTACTAACGTCCATTAAGAACAATAGCATATGTTGTTGTGAGCCATAACAGCCTATTGATTGATGGCACATGACTGAGTCAAACTCATGTGTGTTATTATTCCAACAGTCCCTATTGTAACATTCAGTTTGGGTGACAATACGTAAACCTACTTACTCATGCTAGAATAAATCTTGCTGGAATAAATAATGATGGTAACACACATTTATAAATATTATTATAGGGAACTTGGTTGAGACTGCATTGAGTCCTTTGGAGGTGTTGAAAAGATTTAGCTCAAGTTTCTTAAATTCCCTCACTGACGTCATCCTCCTCTTTGCCACATTGCCATTCACACTCAACTGTTCACTCATGTTGCAAAGCATGTGTGGAGTAGGGCTAGGTGATAAGGATAAGATCTTCTATCACAATACATTTAAATTTAAATTGTGGTAGCGAAATACAGTAAATTACATTGAAAGTCAATTTAAACATTTTACAGTTAAAATAACAAAATCAGAGTGTTTGTTTGTGGCTAATCAAGTGAGTCAAATACCTGACAAATGTTATTTTTGTGAGTATGCAACGTTAATTCATGTGGTTCCTGAAACTGGCCTTAGTGAGTTGAGTACAACAAAATAAACATATATTCTAAGAAGCCATGCTCACACAGGTTGTTTTTGTTTCCTCTGATCGCCATAAGATTTGGCGATGATCCTGGAACTAAATTTCAACACTGCTCAGGAGGTGCCAGTTCAGAAGTTCCAGGTATTTCAGAGGTTGCTGGCAGTGCTGTTGATCGTAATTGGATAATATGGACAAGCAGATGTGTCATCTCATCAGAACAAGGACGACTACAACAAGCACCTGGTGTGTTACAGAAATGGGGACACAACACACAGCCAAACAGGGTAGGGAAAAAAACTAAAACATTGGAACAAGATGACAGAAAAATAAATACTACAATGCGTGTAATGGGGCAAACTGAAAAACTACAAAGCAGGTTGCTATAGAGATGAAACGATTGGTCGGTTAATCTATTAGGGAGTAGACAAAATATTAATCTGCAATAATCTTGATATTGTTTGAGTCATTTTTCAAGCAAAAAATCCAAACATTTGCTTGTAAGGATTTGCTGCTTTTCTTGATTTTAATATTACAGTAAACTGAATATCTTTGGCTTTTGGACTGAAACAACACATCTGAACACAGAAATTGTGGTGAGCACCTTTCACAATTTTCTGACATTTATTATTAATGAATCAATTAATGAAGAACATAGTTTGGAGATTAATCGATAATCAAAATAATAACTACAATATTATTTCTTATTATTGGTTTGTGCCAGCCCCAGCAGTGCGTCTGGATTCAGCTTAAATGTGAAAGAAAGTAACAATATCAACACCACTTCTTCCACTGTTATCCCAGTTACTTATGAGATCGGTTCCACTGTCGCTTTGTTCGCACAGAAAAAACCAAGTACCAGAGCCTTGCAAGGTTCACATGATGGAAAGAGTGGTCCTGTGCTACCTAGCACTAGCCTAGTCAGGGTTAGTGGTTAATTTCACAATTTGGCCTGCCATACTGTAAATGCTCGATGAAAGACCAAATGCCACCCATGTCAAATCAAAAAGACCTGGGTCTCGTACAGCAAGTTACATCATCGTTCTTTCACCTAGCCTGGGTGTTGCCATTAGCCCTTATTGTAATTCTGTCCACACTACATTCCCCAGGCAGTGGTGGATGGCCTAGTTGTGTGTTAGAGCACAGCAAGCATCAAACCCAAATAGGGACAAAATCTCATTATTTCTCAGCAGGCATAAAAAACCATCAGAAATCAGATTGGAGCACTTACAGGAAGCTAGCCCGCCGCTGTTGGGAATGACCTGACGCTTTGTAGCCTGCTCCCCACGGCATGTCGCTCAGCTTCATTTTTAACTACAAATAGACTGCTTCGCATTCACAGAACCATGGCCAGAGAATGTGCTAAGCAACAGGATTGCTTCAGGTTGTAGGAATAGACCTGCTTGCTTCAAAGGCTGAATTATTTTTTGCTTTGTGGCTCAGTAGGTAGTGCTTGGCTCTAACATGGTTAAGAGTTGGGGATGAATACTTACTAAAGCCTCCCAGGGTAAAAACATATCAGTTTGGACATTAAATTAAATTTTTTAGATTATGTACACACAAAAACTATTAACACCTACATTTGACAAATTTAGAAGCATTAAAGTTGGAAGAGAAAGACAGACAAGAGGTCATAAAAAACACACAGTCCTTCAAGACAGTGAAGAGCACACAGACCCCAGCCATTACACTTTCAAATGTCATGAGAAGTGCTGACATTATCATGCTGCCGCCACACACAGAAAGCCCCAATCCACACAAACCAAGCCGCTGCCCGGAGACAGAGGCTCCGATTGTAAAGCAGAATAACCTTTTCCATTATCTCTCCAGCCAGTATGGCATGGACCAAACTCAGCAAAGAACAGCTCGGCTAAATGGGTCTGTGCCACACAGAGGCTGTGTCAACACAAGGTACTTAGCTACAGGCTGCCATGCTACTCACACTTCAATAACTGTTCCCCACACTGGCATGGTTTCTTGAGTGTGTGTGTGTGTGTGTGTGTGTGTGTGTGTGTGTTTGCCTACAGGTTACCCCCTGTGCCTGAGGGTAGAGTTGATGCCCTAGATCTGATTTCCTCCATGTGTAGCGCAGTATGCAAACGTTTAAAATATCAAAGTTTCTCTCAGTCAACAGCCCCAGGTAGGGCATCCGGTTCCACAGGGAATACAGGGGGAGACAGAGAAGAAGACAAGACAAGGGAAAAAGAAAGCAAGAATTATTTTGACATGATGATGGTAAATGGTGATGGTAGATAAAAGGTCAGGAGTCCACATTTCCAAACAACCCTGACGGCAGTCCAGCATAATAGTCCATCCAAACATTGTCATTTCAATAAAAAACTAAAATGTTAACATCATGGTGGTGCTAGAGCAAATGTCAGGGAATCTCCAAAGTAATTTAGATACATCATCTGGAATCCATGAATGTCTGTACCAACTTTGATGTCAATCCACCAAGTAGATGTTGAGATATTTCACTGAATAAGTGAGTGAGAACTTTGACCTGCTAATGGTGCTATAGAAAAAGTCAGGGATCACCAGAGTCAGTAGGATTCATCCTCTGGGGACCATGAATATCTGTACAAAATTTGATCTCTATCCTTTGCTGTGGTTCATCTTATTAAGTATTGGTAGTTGTGTCTCATGGATTATTAATGCTCATCAGTTGTCATTTGGGCTTTCTTCACACTGTACCCTTTTTTCAGTTTGGAGTAAATCGTGACAGAAACACTCTCAGTCAGGCAGAAGTCAGTCTACACTAAGGGCAATGGATTCAGGGGATCCATTGCCCAGACTAAAGAAAGTGGTTTGCAGTAGCCAACATCTGGTTGCCTGGGGCAACAAGATAACTGTCACACTTCACCTTATACTTGAAATGTTTCACGGATTTTTAACATAGATCAGAACTCTACAGTGAATAGGATATTTTTACTGACCCCATGATAATTGTGGCCATATTTGGACTGACGGCTGGCAATAACTTGAAAGCATGGCTGGAGGTGATGTTAATGTGCACGCTAGCTTACAACCCTGCTAACAGGACGGGAAGGGAACTGGGACGATTTAAGCCATAGTATTTTTTTTAAATTAAAAACCACATCAAATAGAGGACCCCTTGCCCCCAGGAGAAAAGACAGAACCTAAGTCCACCATGACAATCTTGCCTAGTGTGCAACACACACAACTGGTGGCACAAGTATTAGAACAGTCATATGAAATTGTTTTGTCAGTGTAAAATATATTACCGATAATTTTCAATCAAGGTCATCACAAAACGGTCTAAATCCTGGATAAAACGTTCAGCAAAGTGCAGGAGTTTGAAGGACGATTCTCACATTCCTGCCCTGATACTTGCCACTACACAACCAGACAATGCGGGCCTCTCCCAGCTCCATGCAATATACACAGCTAACAATGTTTATTATCTCTCTCTCTGTCAGTGACCAAAACAAGGTGCTCTATGGGGGCCTGAGAGCCCACAACAGATGGATGCCCATAATGTTAATGAAATACTGCCGTAATATTGTGACACATGCCATCTGCTGTGACAAAAAAGGTACCTACACGCTGTGAGTGAAAATGTGTTTGTGCAAGAGAGGCTAGGTTAACGTGTGTGTGTGTGTACGCTTTTGTTTGTGTTACAGAGGAATAGCCTAGACAGTGTGAATGTGACAGAGAAAGATATGTGTGTGTTAAAGCAAAACAGAGTGTTTTAACATTGAATAGGTGTGTGTGTGAGGGACAGATTTGGTGTGTGTGTATGTGCGTCTGTGTGTGGGGTGCGATAAGACTCTATGTATGATGCTTGGCTGCCAGAGGAACAAATATTCACTGCCATGAATCATACACAAGGATACAACAGCCCACACACACACACTCTCCCTCACATGCAAAATTTGCATAGTGCGCGCACACACACACACACACACACACACACACACACACACACAGCACCTAAATGTAGGACAATCTCTAATTTGATTCTGCCTTGCTCCTTTGAGACGTAATTAAAGCATTAAAAAGCTTTGTGTGCTGGTGAGGCAACTGAGACAGTCTTCAGCGAATAAATGGGATTCATCGTTTCAGGAAATTGCTGCCCCACCCCCATCCCCCACCCACCAACCTAAAGCCCACTCATTGTCCCNNCTCCACACACACACACACACACACACACACACACCTTTCCTGGCCTCATCATCTGGTCCAATCCATGTGAAATCTACTGTGAACCATAATGTCTATTTTAAATAAGAATCAGGCTAAGGCTGTTTCTGCTCCATAGATCAGTCGACAAAGGCGATGGGAAGGAATGGAGATTACAGGGGGGGCTCGGCTTCACACACACACACACACACACACACACACACACACAGACCACACTACAGTGATTAGACACACCAACAATACATGAAAACAGTACATATAAGAGTATTTGGACACACAGGCAGAGCACATACACAAATACAATACACGAAGATACAACAGCAGGATACATTGGAAAACATCCTCCTCAGTATAAATCCTGCCTGAGGGTAGTGGCAGTGTGGGGATTGTATTTCCTGGAGCACTGCCTGACTGTTTACATCTCAGTTGGAGTGTGTTTGTGTGTGGTATATGTGTGTGTATGTGTCTGCGTTGGGGGCAGGGATGGAGCCTTGGCATTGTAATCACTCACTAATGACTGGATGTTATCTCACTCCCACTTTTAAATGAATGCAGAAGATCTACACTGACGAGCAGTTGGCCTATTTCTCAACGCCAGGCTGTCTGTTTGCTCCATAGCAACAGTCCCAAGGATGCCATTTGAGCCATCCACCTCCTCTGTCCATCACAGATTCCCATTGCCCAGTTCGAAAACGGAGGATAGCAGAAGCATCATTATTCAAAGATAACACAATGACTGGAAAGAAGGGAAAGTATTTCCGTTGAAAGCAAAATAATCATTATTCTTTTTCAGTTGAGTTTTGTGACGAGATTAGAAAATTGTAGGGGTAAATTAAATCCTAGATGTGAGCGGAGTATGTGGTTTAGAAAAATGCCTTTGTGAAAAGTGCTGAGAGCAGGTACACAAAGTGGTGTTTAGATGTGATGCATTATTACAATACATGGAGTGCAATGGGAGGTGCCAACTCTCCTAAGACGTTCCCATTTCCTCTAAAATAGAAGTTTCTACACGTAGCATTCACCGTACTGAAGGGGATGATTATGTCTCGCTGTGTGTATTGGGGAATGCAGCACGTGGGGTATGTGTTTAACATGTAGACAAACCTCTCCACAAAAATCCATCATGACATGATTCACAGAGCCAGACGTTGAGGGCTTAAGCCTTTTGCTAATACACCAGCACCAAACAAGATCACATCCTCCATCTAAGAATAGCTCCAACCAAACAATTCCATCTAAATATCCCAGATTAGTGTTTGGACTAAAGCGTATGTGCCCAGTGATCTGAGAGAGGGCCAGGGCTAACTGGCCCGCATCCAAGCTCACCCCGGCCAACTCTGTCTGGGCCAAGCGAGCCTTGCTATGTTAGGTGCTCTGTGTGTGTGTGTGTGTGTGTGTGTGTGTGTGTGTGTGTGTGAGAGAGAGGGTGAGAGAGAGAGGAGGCTGAGAAATAGGATTGTGTCTTCAGCCGCTCTGGACAGGGGCTTTAGAGTGCGGGGAGAGCCTAATCCTGTTTGGGCCAGGAATTTGATTTTGATTATTATCTCTCACGAACCAAGCCAAGGCTTACCCCCATTTCTGCAGCGTTATCCCCACAACACACACACAGACACCTCCCCCTTGCAGCCCAACAGATTTGACCTCGTTAAGACGCTTTAAAGGGGATTATTCTACTTTTATCACTTCGAGTAAAGTGCCCTTGCAAACATAGGCTTGGCATGGCTCGGCCTCCCTCCCCTCTCTGCAGAACTATCTTGACCCCCTGTGCAAGGCCAGCCAAGCGTGCAGTACAAACACACACAAACATGACACTTAAGGCACACTACCCTGCAAACACAGATGCACAAAAATGTAATAGACTTTACCCACAAACACACACACACACACACACACACACACACACACACACACACAGGCATGTACACAAACATAGTAGACACAAGGTGGGGGCAGGCATACTAAAACACAACACACACACACACGCACAGGAAAATAGTGCCGAGATTGCAAAGCCAAGGGAAATGGGCAATTTGTCAAGAGTGGGGAAAGTGGTGAGGCCGACAGGGCTGTGGGTTTGGAGACCATGGCTGAGATTAAAGCCAGCCTCGCAGAAGGGGGGCTTTAAGATTACACCCAGTACGGTTGTGCAGATGATTGATGCATGCTTGTAAAAGCCAAGGTTATTACTTACAACAGCCGGCGAAGGAGGGAAGACAGGGAGGGAGGAAAGGAAGATTAGTCCCACAGTTCGCGACAAATAAGTGGACAATGAAAGCAGAAAGTTGGAGTGCAGGCATGTGGCTGACACCAGGAAACTTCTGTTTCATCTTCTCAACTGAGACGCCGGCACCAAAGTTCTGATGTGTGTACATGTTAAATGTTTTAAAAGGTAGAGCTATTCCCCTGATTCCGATCCAAGTCATTTCAGTTTGAGTACTTGCTATGAGTCCCAATCTAATCTTTATATTATGCTACATTACAATGAAATTTCTGCATGTCTTAGGCCACGTTCAGACAATATTACAGTGTCAAAAAAACACAGGCCCCTCATTCATTTCAGTGTGCTCACTGTGTGTTAAGGCATTTATATGCTTCAACCAAAGTGCTTGTCAGGTGGTAAGAACAGCATCTGAAGCCCCCTCCCCCCTACACCTTTGGTTCACGCAGCAAGTGGCCAGGAGTGCAGAGGTGAGAAAGTATATAGGATTTGAACTTCTCTCTCGTATTCTCTTCAATTCTTCACACACCTACTTTTGTCACTTTTTGTATGCACAAACGAGGGCAACAGTATGAATGCCTTAAAGAAAAGAAAGTCCCAAACTGTGTGCAGTTATCCCCATATTTGAATGATTATCACGTCTCGCCTCTCTCTATGACAGCTGGCTTTTCACCCCTCCTATGAGTGTTGCCCTTTGGAACAACTATAAAGACTTTTGCCTTCAGACATGGTTGGACAACACATTGTACAAACAAATTTGTTTCAAGCCTACCCATGCCTTTAGCGTCAGACTCTTCTGCCAGTGCCAATGCCACTGCTGATGGCCCCAGCCAGAAAAACAAAGGATCATCTGACAAAAAGTTGAACCTGGTTCAACTTTTGCAACAAAGCAATGCCACTTCATCCAGAAACGCATTCAAGTACACATTCCTGGTAGAATACTTTGTGACATGAACGACGTAATTCTACCTTTTCCCTCTCGACCACTCGCTCTCTACAAAAGTAATTGTCACCGTGGTAACTTTCCAGTCGTAAAATGTCTTGTAGTATTGTATACCGCTGTGCAGTGTTTCGGTGTCTGATAATCCATCAAACTATTCAATTCATTACTAAATCTGGACTTCCTGGATAATTTTTCTGTTCTCACTGGTACCTGTAGCAACACGCCCAAAACAATGCAGCTAATAGTGGTTATTTAAAAAAAGTTCTATTTTCAGTCTCAATACTGACTTACGCTAAGAAAATTTCATTAGCCTGAGTGTCACAATTGACAGGATGTACCGTTGCAAATATAAACCATGTTTAATAAGGGTGGGAATTGTTGCACTCTGGACTATCAGGGCGCTGACCTCACAGCAGGGTGGTGACAATACCTGCCAACATGTATTCTGAATACAACATGATAGAAACAAGTCCCATCTCATAGTGGACGTCTGTCCTCACCAACTCCTCCCTCCTGGACCAACACACTGAACGAGGGAGGTTTTCGTTGCCATCTTGGTGGAATGAGGTGGCGTATTGTTCCAGTCCTTCCTGCTCTTAGGCACACAAACGGAGCAGCTAATTCTCTTGTCTGAACTGATGCACTGCCTTGCGTTTTGGCAGGTCTGTGGGTCTTCGCCAGGCCGGGCCAATCAAGCAGCCCCCCGTCGAGTTGCTTTGTTCCAGCCCATTGCACCGTTCTGCTCTGAGGAAGGGCTGCCCCGCCCACCACCACCACCATCACCCTCCTTCCTTCCCACCTCCCACACACTCCTCATAGGGAGCCACTGCTGAATACTGATGCAGCCGCTCCACTCCACACACACACAAAACACACACACGCCACCCGATGAGCTCTCGACTGCGTGTGAACGTGCACAAACTCCTTACCATTCTACTTTTTTGTCTTCACGCACAACATCCTTCAGTGCATGTACAGACACACACACCTGCACATACACAGATACAGCATATGCACACACGTCCATAAATGCCGCAGAAACATCAGTAGCTCCTGCAGAAAAACATGGTGAGACTCAGTTGACATCTGTTTTTATTTATGTTCAGGTTCTTTCTGGTGAATTTACTGCGGTACTTTATGTAAAGCAAAGCGGCCCAAGCAGACAAAGAGGTACAGATACAGTTCAGCTTGTAAAGGTTATCTTCATCAATATTTAGGCCGGGGGAAGCCCTAGTTTCTACACTATAATTACATGGTCAAATGTAATATTTTGATAATTCATGGCAAGTTCAAATGCATGCCATTTTGTGAACATACAAATGCATGTGATCCTTGTTCTAGTTTCAAAATAGATTTAGTATCATTTTATTTTTTAAACCGACAGCTTGGTTATTTTTTATAGTGTGTTTTATCTGATGACAGCAATAAACCCCACAAAAAGCTGTCTTGTATTGTCTCGGCCTTGCCTGTACCTTCTGAATATACCAGAGATGGTTGTCTTGTAATCTGTAAATTAAAAATAGTTTGCACATTTCTAAAGAGTCCATACAGATTCTTCTTCAGTTATTTCTGTCCAACACAATAAATAACCACACAGTGAAAGTGCTGTAACTGATTGGCCCAGCAGGGGACTGCATCATTCATGGAGTGGTGACATCTTTTCTGCTGCCTTGATTCAGTATTTCAATCATTCAATCAGTATTTCACATTCACTATCAAACCAGAGGCTGCTCTGGTGTACACTGAACTCCAAAGGGATGGTGCAGAAAAGTGTGAGTGTGCCTGCAAGTGTGTTTGTGCTTCAGCTGTACACACTAATGCGAACACACCTAAAGGTGTATAATATGGGGCAATAAAACTGGCTTTTTTATTTTTCAAAAAGTGCTCTCCAAAGACAATACATTTGAAAATGCTGACATACGACTCTCATATAAAGCATCCAGATCCAAATCTGAGAATCCTGACTTGCCGACACACTCACTTCACCATGCTTGCCTTGTAAGCAACTAATGAGGCTACATTTTGGGAACGGTAGACAGCCACTTGACAGGAATTTTATAAAGCTGCTGGCTCATGTGGCCTAAGCATGACCAACAAAATGCATTTATGCCATTTCATTTTCCAGATAATGTACTATATCAATATCAGGCTATAAAATCACATATATAGTGATTATGTAATTTTATCCATACTGACCACTCCTTTTTGGTTCTCTTTATGAGTCATGTAAATGTTATGTAATTCTACAACAGTGAGGACATGTCCACATACACAGACACTCAGTGTATTGTAGAAACCGAACTGCATTCGCTGTCTGTGTCCCTTTTGGACTACATCCAGCACTATAACAGTAGTGTATAAGAAAACCTGAGTTGAAATGCCAGAAATTCGAGGAAAAAAGGTCAAAATACCAAAAAGCTTATATACTTGGCAGAGGTGGAAACGTTGGTGTATCGATAAAACAAAATGCAACCAAGTGCAAATAGAAACAGATCTAGCGAATAAATCATGACGTACATGAAGCATGTGACTTAAATGTCCACTCATTGCGGCAGACAAAAACACCAGATGTGTGGAGCGATGAGGAGACGGTAACGTTCCTCAAAATAATACATGAAACAAACACAAACGCAATAGTTCCTTCATGTTTTCCACATTCTTTTCATTATTTTAAAGGTTTGACTAGCGCTCTTTTAATTACGTCATCTCATTACGCCCTCTTCTTCTGCCATGGTTTAATGGCAGCCGACTGGAAAATTAACGCCACCCATTGTTGATCTTCATGTCCCCACACCTAATATTCGCATAGCGGTAGTGGATGGAAACACATTTTCTTTCGTGGATTCTCTGGAAGTTCGGTTACAATTTAGGCAAAATTCGGATGGAAACTTGACTAGTGACAACCTGTGACAACAGTCTCATGTATGGAGTCAAAGACGGGTTGAAAGTGCATCTTTCTGAGGCAGTCTGTGTTTTAGGGGTTCAGATGCTGACCATGAACCACAACGTCCCTGGTTCGAGTCTGCCTAAGGACCTTCGTTGCATTTCTCTCTCCCGCGTTTCCTGTCATCTTTCTACAGGCGCCATCTAATAAAGGCATAAAACAGCAAAAAAATAATTTAAAAAGAAAGTGTGCATATTTGGGTGTAAAGGTCTTCTGTATAAAGGGGGGGGATAAGTCAGTGTGCTTGAATGTGTATTCACATGTATCTTCTCTGCTTACTTGAGTCCAAGTCAGTGTGTGTGCGTTCAAGAAGAGAAGGGTTGCACCAGTCTACACCCCTCCCTTTCAACCAACCCCAAAGCATTTTGACAATCAACCACTGTGGCCCTTCACAAAAATCAACATCACCTGTGACCCATGGCCTCAACTCGGCCACTCAAAAGCAGGGCCTCCTGCAGGGTGGGGGTGTTTGGGGTGGGCTGCGTTTGTCATGCTAATCAGCTGGCCTAACCTTAACGACCCAGACATCTGCTGCCCTGCATGTGTCAAGCTCCACATTCAATTTGTTCCCCCAGATACAAAAAGCAGGTAAGACCCTTGAGGCTGGTAAGAATGTTTGTGGGTGTGTGTGTCCTTGTTGTTGATGTTGTATGGATGAGAGGGAAAAGTCCTTTTATCTCTATGCATGTACTAGAGCAATAATTACCAGCAGAGAAGAGAGCTAAAGTGTATGTTCGTGTGTTCTATGGCGTACTTCTGCTTTCTTCTGTGTGTATATGTGTGTGCACGCTTTAATGTCCAGTACCCCCCACCAACAAACACACACAGGCAGGCTTGTTGCTCACGCACACGTGTGTGTGCGTGTGTGCAGCAGAGCGATGGAGCAGGGGTGGGGGGAGTTTGTTTAATGGGCGAGACAGGGGACCATGGGGATTAAGCTCCCCCCAGCTGGAGGCTTTAGAGGAAAGGCTGGGGGCTGTCCTGTTAATTCAAGTGGGCTTAATAATGCCTGTGCACCCTCTGCCCCTGACCCTCCCACCACTACATCAGATCTGGGAGGAAACACATGATAAAGGGAGACAAGCAGGAGAGGGGGGGGCTGCGTCTGTGTGTACAACCTGTGGCCATCTCTACAGTCGAGCACAGGCTCAGGGGACTTGAGAGATTTTGCCTCCATATTACTTGAGCTATTCTCCGGCTTTGGCACAAGGCCTTTCTGTTGCTCCACTTTCATGCCACAGCCAGCTTTGTTGAAGCTGCATTAGGATTAATCAACACCCAAACAATATGGCAAATGCTATCAACTGGGTCAGGCACTGTGCCACTATCAAATGAGCCTTTTTCCTCTTAAACCAATGAACTGTGCCCATAACCTGTGACAGTGGATTGAAATGCGCCCATTGACATAAAAAAAAAACCCTACACAAATCCCGGTTAAACCTTGGTCTTCTTTGTATCTAAATGGGGCAGCTATCTGAAATAGACAAAATCATTGTTTATAATTTTTGTTCTCCAGATATGTAAGAAAATAAATCCTGGCAAATCTATTTAAAAGAAATCACTTCCACTAGGCATGACTATAACTTTTGAACACATAATATGCACCTATATAACCAAATCAAAATATTGAACTGTGGAAGATGGCGGTGAACCTGTGACAAGCATCTCTGGAAAGAAAGCAGCAACCATCCAAATGGGGAAAAAATGGCCTGGCCCAGTGTTACACAGGCGATTCTTTCTCTTGTGTCTAAATATGAATCAGCAAAAAGCTGATTATCCTCTGCCATATGCCCCTTTCACATATACTTTACTTTAACCAAATAAATTGCCTAAAGTGTGCAGACAAAGGCAACATCTTATGTGATTCACACAGGAAATGCATTAACACTATTTTAATGCAATGTGACCACACATCACCACCACCAACCCGAATGCTGCTTCCTCTGCAAGTCCTCCACTGCTTTAAATTAGACGCATCATACAAGGGAGGATCGTTGATTGTGCATATCCATAGCGGAAATGTAACACTTCTGTTCACATCATATGCCAGTATTGAACTTTAACGCTAATGTTACTACAGAGTGAACAAAGGAAAAAAGCAAGCAAAGTCAGCGGTGAGCGAGTCAGTTTGAGAGATCCATCATCTGTCATTATGAGGCAGTGCTGTTACTCTCTAATCCTCCAGCTCCTTATCTTTGACACTCATATCTATATGGGTGTCACACACTCTCACCATCCTCGGGGCCCTGTGACAGCAGCAGCAGCTGAGGAGAAAGAGGATTTGAAGGGGGAAGACGTGTGTGTGCGTGTGTGCAGTATATTTATGTATAATGCCAAGGTGTGTGTGTGTGTGTGTGTGTGTGTGTGTGGGGGGGGGGGGGGGNGGGTGTTAAGTACACAGGTGTATTTGTGGGGGGTTGGAAATGGCTTGTTGTAGCAGGTTAAGACTGAAGCAGCTGCAGCACCGGTGAAGAGACACACTAAATTCCCAAACCCCATTTTTAATCCTGTGTGTTGGGTCTTAATACTCCAATCAAGCAGCATACGGGCACTCAATTGGATTAGAAAAATAACCTCCTATCAGGCAGGCGGGAGTGAAGTGGAGAGGCCCAGCTGCTCTCACCTTGGAAAAGGTGACTGAGTTCTCACCCCATCAGGAGGTGCCTGCTTCAACACTACACCCAGAGGAAGGAGGGTGGTTTGAAAGCAGAGCTCTAAAGTGACATCTCCTCCCAGTAATTCCCTGAAATTAAGTGGAGGTAAGTATTATCTGAACATCATTAAGAATGGGCATCCAGTCTGTGACTTTAGTTTTAGGATATTACAAAAATTCCAGCCATACTGTACAGCCTGACTTAAGGGGCCACTGTTGAGTTGCTGAGCAGAAGTATGAAAAGCACAAAATGGTGTCCCTGAAGTATTTTCTATAACAACTGTGTGTTTTCCCTTTTCATTTAAAAAGGAGCCATGCTAAGATTTTATTTAATACAGTGACAGATAATTGATTGAGGACATGTCTACATAGAATGCAGCCAAAACTGTAGTACGTGTTTTGATTTGCGGTTGGAATGGTTCTTAAAAAAATACATCCTTTTAGATGATCAGTTTCAAAACAAGTTGAACTCGGTGGGGCGCGCTGCTTATACAGGATTTCACTCATCTGACAAGCCAGAGGTTCCTCACATCCTGCTCCCTACTATAAGAAGAACACACATCAGCATCAGCACTATAGCGCAGCACAATCACACTGCCACACAGACTGACCGCCAAAGGGCAAACATTCATGTCACAAAAGACATTCAGGTTCTAGCTTCAGCAAACAACTCTTCCCCTTTCAGCAGTAAAAGAACTAGTGGTGGCGACAAGACATTGCCAGGGAGAAGCAGAGGGCACCGTCCCTGGCAACATAACAGTCTTCTTGCTGTTGTGTTTACCTTTTTGTTATATTTGCCCTGGCAAGGGCAAGGGGGAAACGGCAACCAAAACTGGAATCAAGCAGGTTTCTTGTGGCACCATAAGAAGCCAATTGAGATGGCTTCTATTATCAATTTGAGTCTGGGTCCCAGCCAGAAACACAATTCTTTAATTTGAGCCCTTGGCTGAAAGAATCACTGCTCCAACGCAGTGCTGGCACAACTGGATATTTCCACTTTGACAAGTAACACAATTCTGCCAGATGCTTAACATAAATGTTTGACCAATGGGCTGAGAGTCCTCATCCCTGATGAATGCATGCCCTGGACCGAGTTTCTGTTACCATGGAAACTTGAGATTTAGGGGAATAGAGGAGATGAGCGCTTTTTCCAGTCATAAAGACACCCATCTGCAGATAATAGTGTACAGTGAATTTTGAGTGGTTCAGTAGCCATACAATGACAGCAACGACACCACTTCTACTTCGCTCCCCTTTCTGAGAAAGATCATAACAGGACTGCAGCTAGTACATATCTGGTTTTGGCATTTTGGAGAATGCAGCCAATTGAAAATAGACTGACACAGGGGTGTAAAAATTGTATGGTAGTGAAATATCACAGGTTTCAGATTTGGGTGATGACTTCAATGCCATCATCTGGAAAAAGTTAAACCGTTTTAAGCCCAAATACAAAAGGTTTTCGCTCCCATCGTGTCATGTCTCTACAACCCCCAACCACACATCTTCTGCAGAACTTACCAGAACTAATCACTGCAATGGTAAACCGACGTTACTACTGTTCAAACATTCCCTGTCTTTATAATAATACTTCTATATAAATTACAACGTGCTGTCAAAAATCACGTTGCATGCACAATTCCCCTACCTAACTAACCTGCCTGCCTGGGTAAATCACTTGGTGCTTACTGTAGAGCAAGTGTCTAATTTCTGAACGAATGTCAAATTAAAAACCACTTACTGAGTGTCTTGATTGTGGAAACATCATGTCAATTCCTTGATTTGTTGCTTTCCTTCCCAAACACGATCAACTGAGTGCCCTGTGTTTATATTTTTCCTCGCGTTGGTCCTTTGTCCAAAGCTAGCCCAGCCTTAACAGGAGCTGTCCAGCGTTAGCAGGATGACTAGCTAACAGTAGCTAGCGACCCCCCTAAAAATATGCTGAATATAAGTAACGCACTTTTCAGCAGTTAGCGAGGTAAAAGAGTCGGTGTCTTCTCTGAGTGATGCAAGACAATTCAGCTGTACCTGTCCCGACCCCGTATTTACTGTGTCTGCGAACAGGAAACCACCATCAGTGTTGCCTGGCTCCTCGCTGGCTAAGCTAGCTAATTCTTCAAAAGCTGTCAGTCAAAATGATCCATCGCTGTTGCAAGCTTTCCGCTTTAACGCACAAGCGGCAGCGGCGACGATGCAAGCTCAACGCAAGTAAATTAATAACGTTATGCACACAGTGGTGTTTTGATGTAGCTAGCGAGCGGAGGGTAATGGCTTCTTCCTTCGCCTTGTGGTGGTCCTTCAAAGATTTCAGTTCGCTCTCTTCAGCCAGCTGCGTGATGAAAAAGTATGAGGGGGGGTGGGCGGTCTAATTCTCAGAAATAACAAAATGTCTGCGGGTTCGCTTAACTTGAATCCCGTTTCGTCCAACGGCAACAAATAAGTCGCGCGAGTGAAACAAAATGAGCACCAAATCCTTGGTGTCGCTCAGACGGCAAAACCAACTTTAAATTAAAATGATCCCAGGCTTGAGTTAAACTCTGAAGGTTTATCCCTTGGACAGAGGAGTCGTGGAGAAACACCGTGGATTTGTCAGCGGCGGTGAAGCTAGAAAGTCAGTCCATTCCCGGAGCTGGTAGGTACGCCCCACACAGAAACACAGCGGATAGATGAGCGGCGCCGCACAGATCTACACTCCGCAGATCTACCTCATCAGCCAGCTGATGTCTGAGCAACTAGCGCCTCATGTGGACAGGTCACCACACGGCCTCACGGTCACGTGTGTGTCTATCAGTGCACTGATATAGATTTTGAGAACCTTTTTACAATATGGTGTTCTTTAAAACGGATTAACATTAAAGCAACCAAATCATTATTGAAGACACTATCTGTGTCATTTAGTTTGCCAGTTAAAAGTATTAACCAACACCTATACAGTATATGCAGTGGTGGAAGAAGTAGGAGGCTACTCAGATCATTTACTAATGTAAAAGTAGCAATACTGCAGTGTAGAAATACTCTGTTACAAGTGCTGCATTCAAAATTTTACTTAGGTAAATGTACAAAAGTATTGGCATCAAAATATACTTAAAGTATCAAAAGTAATAGTACTCATTTTGCAGAATTTCAGAATAATGTATGTGGCTATCGCTTTAATGTTGCAGCTGGTAAAGGTGGGGCTCATTTTAATTAGGTTGTATACTGCTGTGTAGCTTAATCTATAATAATATATCATATTTTATTTGTTGATAATATTTTGTATTAATAATCTGGATCTGTAAAGTAACTAGTAACTACATTTATCAAATCAATGTCTTGGAGTAAAAAGTGCAATACTTGTCTACAAATTGTAGTGGAGTAGAAGCTGAATAAATGTTACTTTCCACCACTGCCTATATGAGTAATATCCTTAAGATATTTAGGATTAAATGTATGATAATCAGGCTTAAAAACGTGTTATTTGGTTGAATTTATAGCCACGGCACCTCTTTGTCATTGCAGTTTGCACACAGGCTGCTTGTTTGGAGCTCTGTCGATCGCCTCATGTTGCTTTGAAAACTCGTATTCAAAATACTGAGACCCAGATCTCCTTTAAAAAGCTGACAAATGCAGCTTTGTAATAATGATAGCATTGTTTTGTGATTCAAGTGGCTTCAGTTGACAGTGTTTTCCAATAAATGTTTACCTTATTCTGTCTACCCCTGTAACTTGAGTATTTTGTCAGTGATGACAACTTCACTGATGTTCACATTCATTTACAAGCAGGTAGAGTTCAGTGTCTTGTTCCAGGACTGTACAGTCTTAGCATTAGCTGCTACAGGGAACTGAACCAGTGACTCATCATCCCTACATCTATCCTAAAAGATCATACCAGTATTTGTGCACATTTTAGTCAATTTAATACAAATCACATGTCTACAGTCTATATCATAACTGCTTCCTAACCATTTTCCAAAGCATGATTTAGTTCTTCACGTTTCAGATGGTACAACCTTTAAAGCAGCCATTAATAATAATAATGTCACAACAGTATTAAAAAAAAACAACTCATGGAGGTAAATCTGGCAGTATGGACATCACATCTCTCTGCCTTTTTTTTGGTCAAAGCTCTGTTATTGTTCTATGATAATTGTTTTAATCTTAAAATTGTACTGAAATGAATTGAAACCAACAGCTTACTGGAAGGCAGGGAAATGCATTCAGATATGTAAAACATTATGGAGCGGTCTGAAATTATGTTAAGTATACACGACTTGTAGTATTGGACACAAAAAGTGGTACGGTCCTTTAATCACAATATGTAAGAAAACGATTTCCCACTACAAAGGAAATGTACAAGGATGCAATAAGAGAGTATAGGAACATATTTTATTCCAATTTAAAACATTTAAAGGAGAAGGCTATGAAAATCATTTTCATGTTTGAATGAGGTTCAGGCAACAGTGGTTGAAATGAAACATACAAAAGAGAAATATGGCTAAAATACTGTAAATCAATAACCATTAGGACCCTTTTCATGAGGGCATTGCATGAATACAGTATCTTACCCACCCACTCCCTTCCCAACCTGACAAACACATGCAATTAAAATGACATTTATCTTAAAAACAGCAGTTCATCATTAATCTTAAATATAGAATAAAATTGTACTTTTTTTAGTTAATTAATCACATATTTAAGTGTTTATTTGTTTTAAAAACTGGACCATGAAATTCACAGGCCCTCTGATTTTTCACAACATTGGCACTTGTTAAGAATCTGGCTTTACAAAGAAAGGGGATTGGCACACTCATTGTACATAATTTACATTTGGTATACTTAAAAAAAAGAAGAAAAAAAATCAAACAAAAATACATTACTTTCAATTTGTACACCACTACACAAAGTTTATTTCAACTGTTTTAAAAAAGTCTGTCATCTTAAGTGGTCCTAAATACACATGTTAAGGTGTGTCAACCTTACAAAAGAAACAAACAAAAAAAAAGATGCAAAGATAGTTTTTAATATCACTGAATGTCCATCCCTCTATTCAGAATGGATCTCAAGCATAAGCAATAGCCATCAAAAGTGTACACATACATACACACGCACACACCTCAGAGTACCAACGAGCGCGCTTGAATGAACATCTAAGTTGCATGAATGCAGGCCCATTGCAGTGGTGCAGTTTCAGTGCCTTCGACCCAGGGAAAGAATACACAGTCCAATCACGTAAGGGGGGGGGAGAGGAGCGGGAGCGGAGAATGGCGGACATGTAAACGCACAGCATACTCATTCATTACAGCATACTCATTGCTATTGTAACCACCAAAATATTATAATGGCCATTTCAGTACCTTCACTTGGCAAGTCTTTTAATAAATACATTAATACTGAGGCTTAACACACAAGCTTCATGTGGAAAAAAGAAACAAGAATGCAAAAGTGGATTAACAAAAGTTTTACCACAGAGGTCTGGGCCGGGTTACTAGAAATTGTTAATTTTTGATATATTTTCTGTGGCTGATTGACTTTGTGTGGCACAGTGCTTTGTACTGGATTGTCGTACAAACCTTCTCCAAAATGCATTCTATGCAGAATAAAGCAAATACAGTACAAATCAATGGAAAAGGATTTTAAATAACCGACCCAGCTCTGCTGTTGGCTCTCATCACTGGTAGTGTAGCCTTGTTGGTTCTGCAGCTGCAGGGTGCTAAACCAGACGAGGCATGAAATACACACAGTCAGCATGTGAAAACTGACACAACAAAGGTTTTAAAGAGTATGCCATCATGCCAACCCCTGGTCCCTGGAGTGGTCACCTTCATTTTGTTTATCATCCTCATAGCAGCCCATGCAAGTCCATTTGCTGCGCACACATCTCATCTACAAGACTATGAAGTGTAAGAGAGCACACACCTGCCCTTAAGGTGGTAAGCCACAGTTCAGGGGAATGAAGTGTGCTTCCCGAAATCCAAGTTGAGAATTTTAAAAACACAAATCGACATCACAATGTTGTCCCAGCAGTGAAGCAGAACACAATGTTCCTTTCAAAACTCGCTTAGTTTATTTATCACATGTCAAAATACATAAGCTCTTAATTTAAAACTGAAAAGTGGCCTGAATTGCGACACCCACAAAATTAACTTCTGTAAGCGAGTGAGTGTGAAAAGCATTGCTCTACACGTGGGACAAACTGGTCAAGAAAAGGCCTTTAAATGTTGGCTGAAGCATCAAAGATGAACCCATTACCAATACACGCTGGAAAAACAAGATCACAGCCAAAATAACTTGACAAAGTCAGAGTGTTGCAACATCTCGTGTTGTGTGTTTCAATTCATAACAAAAACTGTGGCACTTAGCATAAATATACATGTCCCTTCTTCATTAAGTGTCTCTGTATGCACAAAGTCTAAACCTACAAGATAATGGCTTCATCAACACAATGTACACATGTGCACCAGAGATGTGAAGATTACCCTCACTGGGTGCATGTGACTAAAATCAAGGCTAAGTAATACACAGGGTGAGTAAATTCCCCTGAAACTGTGCAGAGCATACTGCTTTTCTGTAGAAAATCAAAAGAAAAATTGACTTGTAAACCTTTTGGCAAACAATTTAAGATACACAGAGGGAGTATATGACAGGATCTGTAATAATTTCTCTGATGTTAATCTGACCCTTCCAGCTCTTTCAATGTGCACAAAAAGGTCAAAATGTCCTAAGCACTCCCTTTTTTATGACTCCATCACAGCCAATGCCAACATCAAACATGGAAACGCTACCAATGAGAAGATAAGCCAAATATGCATAACCACATAGTGGAAAATATTGTAAAGCCAAGAAGATCAGCACATAATTCATAAGAGTTAGAGGATGGTTAAGTGCGATAGCCAGGACACTAAAAATGTGCTATTGCACCTTGGGAAACCCCACTTCCTTTGACGTTAGCCATTCTCCTCCTCTGAAGGCAAAAAGATAGTGAACAAAGAGCCAAACAGCCACCAGACTTCCCTTGGGAATGTCACGTAGGCATCTGTGGACTGCTGCATTCCTCCCTCACTGAACTTGCTGCCATCACCCTCAACAGGATGTCAACACACTCGTGATTCACAGCCCCCATCGTGAATTAATTGCACCTTTTGCTCTATGCCGTCCATAGAGTCCTTTCATTTCTACCAAAGCTGCTAGTAGTAGCCCTTGTGATGAAAAAGTTATGAAAACTTACCTGAATTACATTGTGAAGACAAAAAATAGCCATCTATCAACTTTCAGCTTAATGGAATATTTAAACAACTATCAGGCAAGAGACACGATATGGGATTGTTACCAATAGCCACCACATATCCTCAAAAATTACAAAAAATGCAAGCATCCTTGAACAGTAAATATTGAACCACTAAGTTTTTTGTCTGTTTTCGTTTTCCTATTTGCATAAAGCACAAACCTGACATGGAAACATTTCCATTGTCAAGCATTTCAAAACAGAACTGCAACAACTAAATATATGAAGTATCATTAGAAAGATAGAACACTTGTCCATAAAATAGTTTTGATATTTTACAGCAGTATAAAATCTCCTCCCATCTCCTAGGTTGGAAAAACTTTGAGCTGAAACTAGGGAGGAAGTCTCATTTACTGTATCAACAACACGTAGATCTGATTGATAAATTAGACATACAAAAAAGAACTATTTACTCTCTTGCTATCCATTACAGTTTATCAAATGTTGGCTGAATAATATGGCAAAAATAATGCTGATTATGGGGAGAACCATAAGGACAATCAAAACCAACGTTTTACTGAAGCTAAATGGCAGCGCAAAAGTTTTATTTAATCTACAATGGACTATTGCACTGTACTAATCTGGTATCATCATTCGCACGTTGTGCACAGGAAGATTATTCTCACCATCAAAGGAAAAATAAAAAATAAAAATCACAGTTCTAATTCATGTGATTCAGACAACAGTCCAAATGAAAAAATGCCACACAAAGTGAGTTGTTACGCCATCAACATCTGAATGATCCATCACGAGAGAAAACTCGCTCTTAATTTTGGCAATACCAGTTTCCAAATACGTTTTGTTAGTAACTGAACCATTTAAGGGATGAACATGATACTGGCAACGTAATCATATTTACAGGGGAAAAAAAGTAGGTGGTTTTAATTTGGCAATGTGATACAAAATGACAGGGGTGTTGATATATAGTATGTAAATAACGGTAGTGTTGTCTCTTAATTTTTTTGTTTCATGACATATGTTAATACTTTAAAATGAGGGGCAGTGTAAAAAGAACATTGTGACTCTTTCTGGTGTGTTGCATTCCTTTGAGTAGTCATCTTCAATCCACTTTTAATTGGAGAACAATAGCAGTAATAATATATAACCAAGTTAACATAGCTGAAAATATTTAAAGTCTACAGAGAACGTGTAGTCATCTCTGTGTAGCCCTCACTCTCTGTGAGCAGCATGAAAACTTTATTTACATTCAACCAGAGCTTCTGTGCTCTGATTTGGGGCAGGGTTAACAAAAAAACTAAAAAATTTCAAATACACAATTCAAGACCCAGGGGAAACAAGTACCTCACTGCACCCCAGCACTGCCTGATAATATATTCCTATCATCGTAATTAGTTACCCTTTGCAGATGAGCAGAGTCCAGGGTCTGCAGCCTGGCCTCATGCCCTCATGCTGTAGTGTATAGCATGCATGGGTTAAATAAGAAGAAGGTGAGAGAGCCCTTTGTCCTTAAAAGCTTAGTCTACCCAGAGAAGGCCCTCTACCCACCTCGAACACACAAGCACTGGTGATAATGTAGTGTAAAGAAAGAAAAAATGTGAGGCACACCCAGGGCCAAACGAGGACCGAGAGGAGCCCCGGAGCAGACCAAAACCCCAAGAGGGGGACAAATGGAGGGAGTGTTATATCGTGTGTGTGAGTGTTTCGTGTGTGTTTGTACAAGAGGAGCAATTATTAGAACCACAAAACAGATAACCATTATTTAAAAAAACAACAACCAAGGAGCTAAGTGGACAGTAGAGACAGAGCACGGGTAGTGTTGGTCTGGTAAAGTTTGAGCAGCAGTATGTTTCATGCAGATGTGTGTGTTTCTAGAAGTGGACTCTGCATTGTGTGTGTGTGTGTGTGTGTGTGTGTGTGGGGCTGCAGGTCTCTTGCTTGCTCTCTCTCTCTCTCTCTCTTCTCTTCTCTTTCCGTTTCTCTCTTCACACCAGGTTGTATTCTTTGAGGTTGAGCTGCAGGATGGTGTCTTTCACGGCTGCGAAGACGAAGCGGATGTTCTCCGTGTCGGTGGCGCATGTGAAATGGGAGTAGATGATCTTGTCACTGTCTGGGTTCAAGTCCACAAACATCTTCAAGATGAACTCCCGACCCGCTTGGGCGTCCCGCTGGGGACCTGTGAGAAGAACAGACCATTATTTTTAGCTTCTATCGAGCATCATTTTAACATCATTGAGCATTTATTGTTCTTTTGTGTCATTTTATCATTATTTAGGCATAGCTTTGTGTTTAACTGCCAGTCAAGTATCAGTTTGCATTGTAGTACAGCATTATAACCACAAGGTGTCACTGTACAATCAAAAATAAAAGTGAAAGGTTCCTGTCTGGATAAAGTTATAGATCTAGAGTGGCAAAAAAAAAAATCTTCCTGCGTGGGTAAATAATGATGTTGGGATACAGTCACTTTCACTATAGCCAGTTGTAGCCAGCTATATGGACAGTTAATTAAATAAATCCTGGACTTCCCTGCTGAGGCTCAGCTAACAGCATGGTCCTACACTACACAACCATTCTGGGATAGGCAGACTATATAAAATGTATGTTGTAGTTCAAATGTCTAATAAAGTAGAAGGGCAAAAAGAATAAAAATAAAAATCACCGTCAAACTCTGGGAAGTAGTCAACCAGGTGAGAATACATGATCTTCTCCTCCAGCAGGTCCTTCTTGTTGAGGAAGAGGATGACGGACGAGTTTTGGAACCAGGGATATGTGATGATGGTCCTGAACAGAGCTTTACTCTCCTCCATACGATTCTAACAAAGGTCAGGGAGGATGGAGAAAGAGACAGAGCGCGAATAGGAAAATAAACACAAGGTTAGAAAACATTCAGAATAAAATACTTCTCAAATTCAGCTTGATTCACTCTTCACTGTGAATGCAATTTTTAAAAAGAGGTTTCATTATTTCGGGCCTTTGCACAGAGGCTATTGTTAATATCAATATTACAAGGTACACATTAGAATTTCAGGTTTATCTCTAAAGGTTTTTGGGCTAACATTCAACTAGCAGCCCTAACAGTGAACACAACTTTGTGTGTCTCTGAAACACTGCCAAGGCAGTGCTGAAAAGTGCCTTCCAGTTACATTACTGGTGGGGAGTCTGTGGATGTGAAAAAGTACATCCCTTAATTCCTAGTTTTTAGCTGCTACCCTCTGGGGCATGGCCTCTCCTTTGTTTGCCATTTACCTATATCTATATTTAATGAAACTTTGACAACTTAGCTGAAAAGAGCTAATAGCAATGACCAATAGAACAGAGTGATTTCCAGTTCAGTAGACTTTACTATGAACAGTATTTTTGTCGGTTTCGGGTAGAATGGCAAAGGAGTCTCTGGACTTGTGCCATAACAGGACTTAATTCAAAAATAAAGTGAAAACCGATCCAGTCGGCAGTTAAAATTGGGATAATAAAAATGCAGCCAAATGAAACTTAGATTCAGTTTCTATTCAAAGACAAATATATGAAGAAACAAAAGAACAGTTACTGAGTGTTGATTTACCCAAACCTGCAATAATATGTTACTTTCTCTTATTATATGGTTGCTAACATTGCTAGCATAGTTTAGCTGTGATCAACAGGCAGTTAGCAAAGCTAATACGCTCATTGTTTCGTCTAAACCGTCATGAATGCACAAAAAATAAGTCATTGTTGTATTTGGACACTGTGTTTACATTTGTCAGACAAAGTGCTTTTTCTGACACATAACATTAGCTTGCTAAAAGTGATGGACTGTAGCTGGATGGTTGTCGTGGCGTGGCAGCTGGAATGCAGCATTTACACTGAATACAGGGTACCGTAGTAACAAATGAGAAACAGTCAGGGGACACTCAAGATTGTCAAAACAACCACATTAATGACATGAGACTTTCCTAGCTATGTTAATTGATCCAGGCACATTTCCCATATAAGATTTACTCCTCCAAAGAAAACTGGCTAGAAAACATAAAAAGTGGAGCAATGGAGTTGGAAACCTACTCATGTAAATTACTAAAAGTTAAGAGCTGCTGTCAAACATGACCCTTCTTGCTCTGTCTGATCTTAACTCCTCGCCAGCTTCACTCCCACAGTTTAGTCTTGGCGAGTCATAAAATTATCTTGGCCGCCGAATTTAAAGATGTTTGAAAACAATCTCGTCAGGCTCTGACTGGTCTTAAGGGTCAAAGTCTCGGTCTCGAGCCTGTCAACACAACAGGATAATCTCTGCAGACTGTGATGTCTAAAACGCTGCCCAGCCTCATCTCATCCGTCAACCATTTAGAAACAGAGCTCAGTAACAGCATCAAAATTGTCTACTGTGGCCTACCAGCTGTGACCATGTACACGTTACAAGCAGGAAAAGCAAATAAACAGCAACCTGCAAAAATGAAAACATATTCCTGTCCTTGTGTGTTCAATAAGGCCTCACACCTGAGCAGGCCCAGTGAAGATAAAGTACAGTATATGTGGAGAGAGTGGACAAACATCGACCCTGGTAAACTGTTGACCATAATGTTGCAGTGATGTGTCTGGGTCTGGTTTATGAAAGCCAGTTGTCATATGACTATGTCAGAGAAAGGGTTTGTTGTCAGGAGAGGAGCAGAGGGCATACAGGGGCTGATCACATTAGCTTAATTAGCGATAATTCTATCTGAACGGTCAGAGAAGACAGAGCTGAAAACAAGGACAAACAAAATATCTGCAGAGTAAAGAGATAGACCTCTTTTCTGTTTGTTATGAGAGACTCATCAATAAACATGACTGTGTGTGTGCACGGAGGTACCCCCACTGACATCTATTTTCTCCAATCCCAAAGAATTTTCTAGATGACTGATATATAGTAGCTCAATAGAATACATAAATCATAAAACTGCATTTTAACTGCATAATGGTTGCTGTTAAACCATTAATTAACAGAACAGGTAAGGTAGCTTTAAACTTGCATTCATTTATGTTTTGACCACATGGGGGGGGAGCAGTGAACACAACATTGACACATTATAAAGTTGATATGGTGTGTGTGTTATTTACACATCTAGCTATTCTAGCTATCTACTTGAAGTTGTGTTTCTGGCCACCTGACCAAAGTAAGTCCAATATTCTTTCTGCTTTTAGCTCAGCTTTGGTCACCACCACCAACGCCTGAGAGAAATATTTAGCTCCTTAGCAGCTAAATGCTCCATTATGTTCACCAGCTAGTGGCTAAATTTGTATTGTATTGAGAATGAACCTAAACATTAAAGCTGCGGGATGTTAAACAAAAACAATTAGTGTGAATGGTTGCAATTTAAGTTTGAATATTACGGGATATGGGACATATATCATGGACATAATCATGAACATTTCGAATTAACCATATACACTTAACTGTACTTCCGATTTGACATTGTACATACATAGCTATATACCACATACATATCTATATGCAACTCACCAAGAATGATCCTTATCCTTAACCTGTTTATATTTTTATATTGATATTTTATATTTGCACTCTTTCCTACTTTGTACTGCAACTGCTGCACACCAATTTCCCTCGGGATAAATAAAGTTCTACCTTGTCTTTATATCCCCTTCCAACTATAGGATATTCAACACGCTGTTTAAGAAGCTCCATTAAAAAAAAAAAGTTATGGAAACAAAATAATTTTCTTACAAACCAGAGTGAAAACCTGCAAATGTCTTGTGATGCATGGCATGTTAAAATACAAGACTTGAAGCCTCATTATGGATACAGTGATTTCTGTGTCTCTGTCTCACCTCGTTGTCCGACTCCACCAGGACCTGGTCATACTCGCTGAGCGCCACCAGAAACATGATGGAGGTGACGTTCTCAAAGCAGTGAATCCACTTCCTCCTCTCTGACCTCTGACCCCCCACATCCACCATCCTGATAGGAACATGATTTGGATGAGATGGAGAGCCATTGTTTACTTATTTCACCTTAGAATTAGTGGCAGATAGGATAGCATGCATTTCAATCATTGCCTCAAAGATTTAACTGGTTATCTTGTTAAATCTTTGGAACTACCTTGGGTGTCAAACAAACTTGAACCAGAGAAAATCAGAATACACAAGTCCCAAATCAAACAAGTTAATTTAATTAGATTCATTACTTTTAACTTAAATTACTTAAAATTTCGTAACAGATGCACCAGAGAAAACCCTGAAATCACTCGGCTGAGGACAAGCCATGAGCCTAGGATCTGGGTCACTTCAGGACAGGAATATGATTTTCAAGTAGAAAATGTATCAGTGCAAAGAGGCATTCATCTCGTAAATGTCACCTAAATTTTTCATTTATACTAAGCTTTGTATCCAGTGGTGGCCAATAAATATATTTCAAGGCCAGTGTAGTCTGACATTGCTACACCTTTAACATAATATCTAATGAGTCTAGTGTAGTTCAAGCCAAACACCCCTTTGCACCGAGAATATAAACAGAAGAAAAGTGAACTGAAGAATCTGTAGCGTGAACCACAGAGAGAGGACAGAGCAAACCTTCCCTGCGGTGAACCAAAGTGACTACAAGGAAGTGTATGTGTGTTTATAAACAATGCCATCTTTCTCTCCTTTCTGCACAAAGTAGATGCAGGAGTCCATGCAGGAAACAGAAAGAAGCACAAAATGCTTTCTTGTTTAGAAGTGCCTGTAAGGGTGCTAATCGTGAGGGAGACGAGAGGAGCAACAGATAGAGGTTGGAGGAGGAAAAGGGGAGTGGTTGAAAGGAAAAGAGATTAGGAAAAAACAGAATATTAAAGAATTTGGAAATCAAGGACGAAACATTGAAGAATGTGAGAAAATTGAAACGCAGGCTTCTAAGGCATGATAGATGTGCTTTGATTCTGGGGTAGGAGACATAGATAAACTGGTTTTCTGTTTCCTCCGTTCTATTGTATACATTTTTGTTTGGATGAGTTTTTTCCTCAAATTAGTACTAAACCCAAGAAAAGGCCTTGAAGCATTAGCCCTGAAAAAGATCTAATGCTGCTAGATAATGGTATAAAGGGCAAAATCAGATCGTTCGATTGTCTATTTAAACTAACTGAACTACCAAAAATACAAATTCAGATGATGAATTAAACTCCCACTGCACTCATCAGTTAAGTCAGTTTAAGTCTCCATTCCAAATTTCATCCAATACCCAATACCATCGAAAAGCTAGACAGTAAAACTTTGATCACACATCACAAAGGTGAACTCAGTGAGTCTGCCAGAAGGAGGGAGGGGCATTGATAAATGGAGTCCTCCAGAAGAGCCAGCCTAAAATAAAACTCCTTCACATTAGACGACCTCCTTATTTTCCTCTAGCAAGGATGAGTGACCTACTTAGTACGATAAGCTCTCCTATGCTGGATAAGCCAAGTGAAATGACATTTTCTGTGACTCGAAAAGCCAATTAAAAGAGAAGGAAGAAGCCTAATGGAGATGTTTGTCTATGAAAGGCTTCCTTGTTGCAGCTACGGCCCGCTCAACTGCAAGCAGAGGCAGCGTAGTCTCACATGTGCTTGTTACTATGCACGAGTGTGAGGCTGGGGAACTTCTCATCCTGCACCAAGTATCCTCCATGTTTAATTACAGAAATACAACAACACATTCTCATAAATCACTAAATTAAGAAACCTCAATAATCACGCTCTTGTTCTAATAAACCCTGACACCTCACATTAATTCCCACTTCATATTGTATTTGTCTCTTAACACAAAACTGATGTAATTGAAAGCATGCAGTGATTCACCATCAGCAGCACAGCCAAGCAGAGTAGACAGAGCCTATTGGATAGCTGCAGCAGGGCTGCTGGGAACCTCTTCAGCACAACCTCATTGCAAGCAGAGTTATTTCTAGCCTTGCCAAGCGTAGGAGGGGGCTGACATGATGGCTTCCTATCGATTTGCACTCTTCTGTAATCGCTCTTGTTCCCTGAGCCCATCTCTATCTCCTCATCTTCTCTCTTTTTTGTAAGAGAAGGAGGAAGGGAAGCTACTCTACATATTGGTGGCAGGTGCTAAGACTGTCTCTGTGCCAAGTCCTGCAGGCTGTCTCTGGGCTACACAGAAAAACTAGGAAGAATTATTACGTAAAAATACTGCCTTTAAGAAAGTTTGCATTTTTAGAAACTGAAAGGTTCACAGAATACAGTTTGGGCATCATCATGAAGCATCCATATAACTACACAACTACTCCTTCATCTCAGCCTGTTTTTATTGTGCCAAATTAGAGACTGCATTAACTGTTCGGTCCATAAATTGTCCCCAAGATAATTTCATTAAATTGCTTGTTTTGTCTTACTAACAATTCAAAACCCAAAGATAGTCAGTCTACTATCATTTAAGACAAAAAAGCAGTTAATTCTGACACTGGAGAAGTAACTCGGGAATGTTTTTCATGAAATCAACCCCCATCTTTGATACTATTTATGGTCTACACAATAGCCACTCAATTCATTTACATTCATTGATTACTTATCCATTTAATTTTTATTGTTAAAGGCAGAGTCCGTCATTCCCACACTGGATTCATTCAGATTGCCTGCCAATGTACGACAGATTCACAGGAAATGATGCATGCATGTACTCCAGCACAATGTCATCTCACTGATATCAGCCTCACTGTTTACTGTTCACTCTCTTTACACCTTGTCCGAGCTACATTTAGTTACTGCTAATGCAAACTGAACATCTAACTGTTGCTTTTTTTACACTGAAAGTTAAATTTAAACTGGCAAAACACATTGTGGCTTTCACTGTGAAGCGGCCACAGGAAATGCAAGTACTTGTCACAAAGGTCAGTGCTAATTGGGATTGTTCATACAAAAATGCATCAACAAAATCAGACATTGATTTTGATAATTTGCTGCATTTTTCAGCGGATTATTTTTGATTTTTGCAAATGAGTAATGGAACAAGAGGGAGCAGCCGCAGTGAGCTGTTAGATAAAGAGTTGCAGGCGACAGGCTGCACACATCCAACTCCTCAGCAAGGTAACCAACTCATTTTACGCTGTCCACACTTGGGAGAAGTTTGCCTCGAGGGCTTTCTGTCAGAAAAGCTTTCTGCCAGAAAGCCTTTAGGAAGTCAGGTGATATAGTATACAGAGCGACAAAGTCTGTGCAGTGAGGAGGTCGGGATGGATGAGTGGGTCAAACACCAGACTTTCACCCAGGAGACTGCTGTTTGCATCCCACATGGAACTTAAATCATTTTAATCCAAACCATGATCTTTTCCCAAACCTAACCAAGTAGTTTTAGTGCCTAAACACAACCAAACTGCGACCATTTCACAACGTTAACCACAGTTTGGTTAGGTTTAGGCACCAAAACTTCTTGGTAAGGTTTAGGAAAAGATCATTCAACTATAGTACGTACTTTTGGTGCCTAAACCTAACCAAACTGCGACCGTTTTACAACGTTAAGCACGTTAGAAAGGCTTTCTGGTGAGGCAAACTTCTCCCACGTGCACTGTGTCCTGCTGTTGTCTGGAAAACTACTCACATTGTGCGCAGCATTAAATCAGATCACGGTTGCTCAGAGCACAATGGAAAAATCCCAATTATTGACTGACGTCTTCATGAAAACAACATAAGTTTGTTTGGTTGCACTGTAAATGGACACACCATTTGGTGTTCTGTCATATTTCTGACAGAGTAGCTGCTCAAGGAGTGTTTGCTGTAGTATCAAACCGCATTTGCCGTTACCTTGGTAACCACGTGTGTTTCCAATTCAACCAGAACTAAAATCTTAGGGAATACAACTTTAAATTATTAATCCATTATCAAAATAGTTGCCGATTAATTTCCTGTTCATCCAGTTATTGACTGATCATCTACTTGTTTCGACCAATATACTGTAATGTACGTTGAATGTACCACAAATAACAGATTGGGGACATATTCAGACAAAATGGGGACACATTCAGACAAAATGGGGACATAAAAATGTTGACTCAGAGATAAGATGGCCTTTCAGATTTTAAAATGAAAACAGAACACTAGTAGGTAACAAAAGCAGGGTTAGTCAAAGTAGTGTAGTTCTTCTTCTACCTGAAAATGATGCTTTGCAAGTCGAAAGGGTATTCTATGATCCCAGTGGTTGGGATTCGAACCCTAAGCACGTCCTGTTGGGTTGGTAGATAGGACGGTTCAGCAATACGATCCAGATCACTTAGATAGCTAGACAGGAAGGACAACAAAAGACAGAGAGAGGGAGGAAAGAGAAAGTGAAGCATAACAGCAGATACAGCACACCCCCTCCAAAAGCAAGTGGATCAGTCCAGATGTAACCACAGAAAGAAAGAGTTATGAGGGGATTAGGTAACATTTTGTACCTCTACCCCCAGATATTCTCTTAGAAATGTAGCTTCATCCTTAATGGCAGCTCCCAAAGACAAAACATTCCTCAATTCTCTCCTCTGCTCCCACTCAAAGCGCTTACTGCGAAGGTTTAAGGAAGCAGGAACTTTTAACTTGCCTCCAAAAAAAATGATTTAGCACTCCAGAGGCCAACTTTCACTGCCTGGGTGAAAATAAAAATTACTGCCTTTCTAGCGAGTCTTGACAGCAGTGTCGGGGCCTGTTCTTGAAGCCAGTCTTTGAGAGTATACCATCAGGGATGCATTTAAGTGCTGAGCCCTGCTGTGCAGCACAGGGTAGATGGAGATAGCGGCATCGACGGTTTCCAACTGGTTGACCAACTGTCAAGCAGCTAGCCAACCAGTGACATCATCGGCAGCACTTGACACCAGTACCTGAAGATAATATTCTCCAGGTCAAATGGGTACTCAATGATTCCAGTGGTAGGCACTCGAACCCGCAGTACGTCCTGCTGTGTGGGCACGAACCCCGATGATGCTATTCGTTCTAAATCGCTAAGGTAACTGTGGAAGGGGAGGGGAACATAGGACAGAGATGTACATGTAGGCAAACCACCAGCCTTAACAGTACGAGACCACATGTATACACAAAGAACAGACGCAAACAATTGCTTTCTGTCAAAAATTACAAAACAACATCAAAACAAATATGCATATAGCCAGCAGTAGCTCATAAAAAAGCAATAAGTATACACAAATACATCTATGCATAAGCTTTATTTTTTTCCCAATCCTCATCTTTTTAAAAAGTAGCCATATTAGTCTGAAATGGATTAATGCAGGTTGGAATTAGCCCTGATATTATTAGCGGTCGTTTATAAACCTGCCAACATTTCCTCCTTTTCCCCCGACTCTCCCCATCTGCCTTTCCTTCCTCCAGTCGAGTGCATGTTAACACAGGTAGAAATCTGCTGAAAAAAGGTCTATTGACATCTGGCAACTTTTTAATGCGTCTTTCATTACTCATGTCTATACAATGGACTAAATAACTGTTCATATATCACATTGCATTAGATATCTTGGAGGTGGATACCGCATCTCCACACAAAGTAAATAATCAGTCAGTCAGTCATTCATTCTAGTAGATTAACAGATTGTAGACATACTATTTGGTTGAGTCAGAGAGCTGGTACTCTCTCCTGCGATCATAGGCCTCCTGGATGCCAGGGTCAGCCCACAGCGTCTTTATCGCACTGATGTACGGCTGATCGAATGATGAAATCTTCTCCACGTCCACCTCGCGCACCACCTGGGCATTATTCTGGGAGAAAGAAAGAAAAAAAAAGCAAAAGAGCACACTTTTAACAACAACAACATGCCAATTTAGTAAATGAGGATTTTATGTGAAATTAAATTAAATTAATAAGGAATAGCCTCCAAATCTCAATGTGGGTGGTAACAGGTGGTTTCTTAGTAAATTTTAACTCTAAGTCCAGGGTAATATCACGTCTTTCTATATTGGCCACATTTACTACTTTAATAGAGCATTTAGTGCTATATTTCTGAAAATATACATACTACATTCATATCCTCTACTTTTCTCCTTTTCTAGAATACATAGTATGTGGCCTGGATTCAGATACAGTGATCAGCAATCAAAGGCCATAGTTCACTCTAGAAGAGCAGTTTATTTTACTTTATATCTTACTGCCAGATTTATGATCTACTTGAATGTGGCTTGCATGCGATTAACTGGACACTAGTGTTGGACTGAGCAATCCAGCACGCTGCTGACAACAGCGGCCAGACATTTCATAGGAGATTGAATGAGAATTCACACTAAGAGAGCTCTGTTGCTTGGGCAAAGTCATTTGTGGCCATGAACTTCTACCTGCTCACCAATTGCAATTCACAAATAATAGTCAGCTAAATGTAAATGAAACATGCACATTACAACTGATTCATCCAAACCACCCACATGAAACATAGATGAACTATTACCATTAATCATTCTGCATTATGAAGGCTCTTAAACTAGTTTGAGCACTCTGGTTCAGTTAAGGTAAGATCATTTAATCGTTAGTAAATTAATTAAAACAGTATTCCACCGATTTAGCATTTCACTCCTATTATCAAACTGACAATAATGTTACAACAGTTAAAAAACACAACAACGATGCAGCAGAACCAGAGATATCGTCTTTTTTATTTCAGGCCTTCTTCTTCCTACAGTACATACAGTGCAACTCAACCACAGACCACTATAGAGGAACTCTATAGAGTTTAACAGTCAAAATCTTAGCTAGTCTGCTTCATTAGGACTATGTGGGTGTGGTTTGATCAGATTTGATTGACAGTGACCAAACTATGTTCTAAATGAACCACACCCACCAAGCCTGCAAGAATATTGGAGAGAAAAAAAGAAATTCCGAAATCTCAAACGTGAAATAACCAAAAATGTTCTAACTTCCACAGAAAATGGTGTCTTCTTATATGATCCCATTACTCATAGTAAGAAGCTGATTGAGAAAATAAGTTTTCAAACAAAGAAATTTGTATGGAGTCATGTTTCATTATCGTAGCTGCTCAGCAATGTATGTAAAACAAGTATAACAAAGTATTTGGATGTGGATATCCATTTCAGTAATACACAACAATATTTTCACCCCAACACTTGCCAATACGCACCTTGTTCTGTTCGTATTTGAACGGGATCTTGAGGTTCTCAGTTGCACGGATCATGGCCTGCATTGAGGTGAAGATGTTCTGGTAGACCAGTTTGGTGAAGCCCTTCTTATCCTCATCTGTGTAGCCTGACCCATGGATTATTCTCATCTGCTTGATGAAGGTGCTCTTGCCACTCTCTCCAGTACCTGAAAGGAAAACATGAAGACACAGGAGGTTAGCCAACAACTGAAAAAGGGTCATAAATGCATACTGTCAGTGTGTAAAAGTTACGACAGTTTTCTTTCTACCCTTGACATGACCCAGGAACAAAACAGAAAGTTATAGTATCCTACAGTACTGACCTAAAACTGGGGGGAAAAAAACCTAGAAATTAACAGTGGTATGAGAGTAATGAATTCAAACATTTGTTTGAAAAATGGATCAATACCACAATACCCAAAAACAAGCAATAATCCAGCCACCCTTGTCTAACAAATCAATTAAGAACACAATTGACTGTATCATGTAGTAGCTCTTTCACAGTAATGTAGTCAGCAAATGTATTTCTGCTGCTCTGACCAAGAGCAAATCAAACAGTAAAATAAAAAAGACTTGTGGGTGCTAAGATGTGCTCAACAGTCAACAAAGCATAATTCTAACTTGGAAAAATTGTAGCTTTTTTATATAACTCATATTTCTGTGGCAGGTCTTTGCAACAGGCTGACCTTGTCTGTCCACCTACACCCTGGTGCTGATACACAAGGCTGTGAAGGAATCCGCACTATCATGCCCCCAGGCAGAGGTCCAGACCTCAAAGCCAACTCAGTCAGTCAGTGTTTTACCAGTACAGGCTGTTTAGCTGAACTGGCCATTCAACCACACGGTGTGAGGAGACCTTTTTATTCCATTGAAGTAAAATCTTCCCCTCTTCCATATGTGTATTGAAAGACATGTACCCAAAGTATCCTCAAGTGTTACTTACTAATGGTTGTATGTAATTCTGGTGATAAAGAAACATGAGAGTTACAAGTGATTCTAGATAAGAATTTAAACTAAAAGTCTAAAATATATACGGACGGACAGATGTTTCTGGGCCAAATTGTGGTCTAGCCATTGTCTCTTGTCATCTTGGTTCTAGTGTCCTGAGATGTCCATTGTAACAATGCAATGTAATCATTGTTTTGGCTGTGGTTACCACAGAGGCTCAACTGACAGTGTGAGTAAGTGGAGCAGCCCAGAGTAACCACATGAAGGCTGCATGGCTCACCTCAGCTCAACAAAGAGCTGGGTAAACTGAGTTCACTTTTGTATCACAGTGACCGTGCATATGCACACGTGCATAAACACACAGAAAGACCAAGTCATAGAGAAGGAAACTTGCTTGCACATGCAGAGAAAGAAATACACAGAACCTCACAGATCCCTCTCTCACACACACTAACTTCTCTGTATCTTCTTTTGTATCTTTATATGGACATCTTCAGTGAGCACTCTAGGCTTACGAGACGCCAGAGTCAATATAAAAGCATTAGAATTTTGTATACTGTGGTCAACGAAAGAGGAAGATTCAAAAGACAAGGCAGGTAGCGGTATAACCCAAACTAAACCTCTAGTTTCACTATGCAGCTTTCTCTGCAGCACAATCCTCCTCTCTTCCACCCCCATTCCACCATCTATTTTCTTCCTCTACAACCCTGCTCGAGCTCTACACTACTCATCTCTCCATCTCATTTCTCCCAACATTCAAGCCTGAGTCACTGCAGTTTCAGCTACATGTATACTTTCTGGTCTCTCCCTTTCACTCTTTGTTTTACTGAGCTCAACCAGTGCTGCAACTGACAATTATTTTCATTATGGATCGATAGATTACTTTCAAATTGCTGACAGTATGTCACAAAAACCAGCATATTTAATTTCCAAATGACAAGCTGCAACTAGTGATGTTTGTCATTTCTTATGGACTGTTACACTTAACACAGCATGGATATAAATGCCAAAATAAAAATGTCTAAATTATCTCACACATTTTTAGAATGGTGATGTTGCATGGCCTGCTGTAAAGAAAGAGCAGAGCATCAATATATTGCTCCCACAGGTCAAAAGACTGTAGCCTGAAGACAACATATTTCATGCAAATGTTGACTTCATTTACACAAAGGTACTCACTACTTTCTGTGTCCACGTAGCTGTGACTGTCCTCACAGCATTAATTTTGTCTTACACCGTGTCTACACAGGAGGCATAGCACGTTAGCAGAGCAGCAGCAGCCTCAATGCTCCGTCTGTGTAGACACCGGATGCGTTCAGGCACAGTATTGAGTTGTAGGTCACCCGCATTTTGGCAGCGCTCAGACCCCAATACACGGTCACTGTAGTTATGTGTGTAAACTGGAGAAGAAAAAAATTACTTGAAAGGTAAAAATATGCTCCGGGTTGCCTCAGCCCACTACTGAGGCTCCTCGTTGGCAGGTGAGATAGGACTAAGAGTCTACAGCCATGCTAGCGGCTCTGAGGCTATAGGCCCAGTTTTTTTGTGCTAAATGCTAACGTCAACATGCTAATATGCGCACAGTCTCAATATAATATGCTGATGTTTAGCAGGTATGTTTACCATGTTGATTATCTTAGTTTAGCATATTTGCATGTTTACACTTGCTAATTAGCACCAAACAGTCATTAGGATTCATCACCTGGGAACCATGAATGTCTGTACAAAATTTCATGGCAATCCATCCAATAGTTGTTAAGACATTTCAGGGCCGAAGTAGTAGACCGACCGACAGTGCCATCCATAGATCCAGACCGACAGCATGGTCAAAAAATTGGATGTGACACTGTTAATTGAACGAAACACGTGGTGGTTTACAGCCAATAGTGGGAGATAGCAGTGTAAGATAAAAGTTGCACATTGGGAATTAACAATACCAAACTGTGAAAAAAAACAAAAAAAAAAACAACACACACTAGTGACACTGTTAATGATTACAGCCACATTGTCTAAGCAGAACTTTAGTGGCTGATAAGATAACGGGATGTGCTTTGTATTTTTAAGTACAGCTGGTATTCCCAAGGCAAAGCTAAAATGTCTTCCAAGAATGATGAGAGTCAAGTTTGACTGTTGCTGACTGAAGAGCACAGTTGAGTGTACAGTGAAGGAGTGCCCCGAGCACTGCCTGCCCTCTAACCAGACAGGATCTTTCACTGTGGAAAGCAGGTCAGGCAACATTGGAGTTTCCCCTTCAGACAGAGTATGTCTTTGAGAGAGGGACATAAATAGCAATTGTCAAGACACAGCGCTAGAGAGTTCACTTTCTCATTGACTAAAGAGCTGAACAGGAGGGAGGGGTGTTACTTGGATGTGCGGGAGTAAGAAAAGAAAAATTACATTTACATTACATTACATTTTCTCTGCTTTCCTTTTCCTTACTGTCTTACATAGAGGCAAATTTAAAATTGGCGAGCAGAAAAATGAAGGGAGTGGACATGGTATAGATATATCAGCCTTGCTGGTTAATTGAGTGCGTGTCTGTATTCATGTGTATTTGACTTTTCCCCAAACACACACAACCAGAGGAGAGGGTCTTGCAGGCATGATCAGCTTATTTCAACAGATCCCATTGTTCCCTTTCCTAACTGGAAAACCCAGCAGAAGCATTTCTCACAGACAAGCTACTGTACATTCACTGGAGCTACTCCTGAGGGGTAATGCTAGTTCCCATGGCAACTCCTGTAATGGACTCACAAATACAAGGCAGAAAACACCAGCTGATAGGCCCAGCTGATAGGCTTCAGTACATCTCCACGGAGCCCAGTCAAACACACAACTTTAGCGTGCATTTCTAAATCCCACAACATCATCAGCCAGTACTCTATGGGAATTAAAAAGCAAATAATGGACATACATATTTGAATCTTATAAGCATCTTATTCTCCTTTGAATATTGGGTACTTGAACTTTCTATCTGAATCTGTGAACCCTAAAAATATATACACTGGAAATACAATTGCAAAACATTTCAGTGCTATAAATTCAGTGGTATTTACATATTCAGTAGTGATTAAATTTCAGTTAGGTATTCAGTTTCATATGAGATTCAAATCTTTATGGCCATTATTTGCTTCTATAAAAAGTAGTAAAAACCAAAATAAAAGCATTTTTCCAGCTACTAATATCAAACGAACCATTAAGTTGCAAAATGTACAATTTATACTTTAGATGAACATACAGTGTATGTGTATTTTGTTTTGATAATATACACTTTTAGAAAAACTAATTTGCCAGTTTATCAGGTACACCTAGTCTAATAGTCTAATACAACAGCAACTGCAATAAACCCTACAGTCATGATGGTTATAATGTTCAGTTGAAACTTTAGTCTACCCTCTTTGATATAAATGGTGTGGACAAGTTGAATCAACACCTCTTAAACAGTTTCAACAAAAACTGAACTTTATTACCTTCATGAAGGAAAGATTTATTGCAGCGCTGTTGTATTAGACTTTATACCATTTAGTTAGGTGTACTTTGTGTATTCATACCACTGTTTTTACACTTTGTGGTCTATATGGTATTTGAGTACACCCATATACGTTTTGTGCAGGACATGTATGTAGGCATGTGCCAATGTGTATAAAAAAAAATAAAAAAAAAATGATAGCACAACCATCTTGGCCAGAAATGTCCCAGTACACAATATTTTAATAATTATTTACAACAACTGTTTTAACAAAAGGACTGTACAGCTTACTTAAAGGTAATTTCTGTTTTAAACAAGTATTAGTATTGCATTTCCATGAAGTTGGGGGATAAGGATTGGTCAAAATCAAAGCAGCACCTCTACTACTCCAAGATATCCCAACTTTTAGTACCTAGAATGGGTTAAATTCCAAAAATGCTGGATCTCACATCTTTTCATTAGACCCTTCCTGCCTGGTAATATTCCCACGTCCCAAACTGAATGTCCCACAGTTTGCTATGCAAGCTTTCTGTTACTAATTGTAGTCTTAGAGTTCCCCTTTAAAACACAAACTATCTAAAGTCTAATACAGATGCATATTTTTAGAAAACAGGTTTCTCCAGAGTAAAATAGGATAATGTCATTTTGAAATAAGTCAACATTGACATTGTACATCATGTCTTAATTTACAACCTGTTTTAGCCAAGGGGAAGAAGAAAAAAAAAAAGGGTGCAGGCCTCATAGTCAAATCTCATTATTAAAAAAAACTGGAGGTTAAAACGATTGACAGAAAAATTATCTGCAACTATTTTGATAGTCAAAAATGCCTAGAGATTCCCAGTTGCAGCTTCTCCTTTATCAAGATGTTTGCTGCTTTTCTTTCCCTCATGAGATAGTGACTGAATATCTTTGGGTTTTTGACTGTCGGTCAAAGAAAACAAGACATTTGAGGATGTCACCTTGGGCTTTCGGAAATTGTGATGGACAATGTTTACTATCCTATGACATTTCATGGCCCAACGATTAACCGATTAATCAATATAATAGTCGGCAGAATAATCAATGAAAAAACAGTCCTAAGTTGCAGCTCTAAAAAACAACTATCAAGATAATATAAAGATGTGATGGTGTGATGAATCCAATTGCAAATCAAATCACAAAGCATATGAAAAGTAGCCAAAAGTCATGTCAGACAAAATCCACGACTTCGAACGTTTATTTACAAAGCTGATAAATTAAAAGCTTCATGACATCAAGGTGCTGAGACCCATACAGGCTTACCAGAGACAACTGAGCAATTTTGAAATCCCCAACACAGCAAAGCCTGGGGGGGCAAGGTGAGGAGAAGCCCAATAATCACACAACTGTGACCATTAACCAAGGCAGTACCGTGTCACTCTGCCCACATCGGGCACTGAGCAGGGTATTAGTCATTCCGGTTCTAAATAACCATTAACTCACAAAGAACAGGAAAACAGGTTTTATTTATCTATAGAAACAGATCAATTTCATTGTGTCGGGCCAGCTGGAGGCCACGACAGACATTTCAGCTATGGTTACATGAAGAATAATAACTTGAAGCAGAGTTTGGCATCCACCTTGAAAGGGAAAGAACAAAAGGGAGTGCAGGAGCCAAGCGGGAAAGGAAGGAGGTGCAAAGTGTGACAGAGTGGAGGAGAGGGGCGCTCCAAGTAAATGATTCCTTAAAACGTCCCCAAGCACATCAGACAGGAAGCTGTGTCCACTTCAGCTCAGTGTTGGGAAAGACTTGCTGAAGGCCTGTCTGACTGTACAGGAACTGAATGACTGAATGACTGTCTAGGGGCCCTTTTTCGCCCGCAGGAAGTTCTCCAGGAACATTTTTAGGAACATAACCTGCATTTTGAGCGTAGGAGCGGAATTCTGGGTTTAGTTCCTGGGTCATAGTTTCTGCATCCCAAAAGGTCCCTCCTGCCTACCTAGTTCTGTTGGACCAGCAACTTTTGGGGTTAACTTTGCAAGTTGTTTAAAGCATTTATTCACAAAGCAAGCAAGCACGAACTGTATCAATATTATGAAGAGGTGGAAAGTACCAAAAAACATTTACTGTACTCAAGAACAATTTTGAGGTACTTGGGGTACTTTTACTCCATTTTTTGTTACATTATACTTCTAACCCACAACATTTCAAGGGAATATATTGTATTTTTTATTCCACTGCATTTCTATGACAGCTGCAGTTACTTTGCAGATTAAGCTCTTACACACTAAACCTACAATGACTAACTTATAAAATAAGCTTATATGATGCACTATCATAGATTAAACTACCCAACGGCCTAAAGTTGTTAAAATTGGTTCTTCTTGAAATAATATTATTATGAGTACTTTTAATTTTGTAAGTATGAATTCATTTGGCTGTTAACACCTCTGTACTTTTACTTAAGTAAGATTTTGAATACAGTGAAAAAAGAGCAAGAGTGTCAGTGAGAGAAAGGAAACTGAAACATACAAATGGGTGCTAAATTAAACATAAAGCATGTAAGTAAGGTGTTGGACCACTATAAGCTGAACCACGAACAGCTTCAATGCTCCTTCGCATAGATTCTCCAAGTCTCTGGAACTCTACTGAACACCATTTTCCAAAAGAAATTCCCTCATTTGGTGTTTTGTTGGCACAGTCTAACACATGAGTCAAAAATCTCCCACGACTGGGTTGAGATCTGGTGACTGCAAAGGCCATAACATATGATTCACATCATGTTCATACTCAAACCATTAAGTGACTCCTCGTGACCTGTATGGAAGCTTCGGCATTTGTTATGTTTCTCCACTCATTTATTCAGATTTTTCCTTTAACTTGTCATCTGTCAGCATGTCGGATTCAATGCAATTAGGTAATTCATTAAAACAGAAAAATAGAATGAGAAAAAAAAAATGCAGTCGGTCCTTGCTAAAAAGTGAACAGGTGTTTTGCCTTTGTGGTATTTTAAAAGAATCCTTTCCACTGCTGCTGGTCTCCTTAATTTAAACATCACATTTGCACAACAGTGAGTCACAAAACAACATAAATAGCATATGAAACACAGTCATTGCTAACCCATTGTCTGACTAATCTTTATGGTTCTTGAGATGTGGTAGAAACACCAATGCACTTAAGATACTTTTAGATCCCTGAGACACTATATGCCCAACTTTACCGTCTGTGCATGGACTGCCTGGCTGACTGGCAGTGTCACTATAATACTTGGATTGCCTTATTGGCAGATGCTTGAGAAGAGGGTGTGTGTGAGAAAGATAAAAATTGTTTCATATTCATTTCCCATTTCACTGTTCCCTGTCACGCGATAGAACCCCCCCCTCACCACCACCACCACAATCATACTCCCTCTGGGTATATGTATCGCTAGACAGACAGCAGAGACAAGACCACATGGGACAAGAAAGAAAAGGAAATTAGTAATAGGTGGATGGCATGAACGAGCATCAGAAAGAAATGGTGAAAAAAGGCAGTGCACTGTATTTTATAACATAATTTCTGCTACAGCAGTACTTATAGTAAAAGAAGAAAGCCTGATATTCTGACAGTTCATGGATATTGGCATATACGATGGCTGATTCTTGGATTCTTGAAAATACCACAAAGGTTTAAGTGTTATCATTGAAATAAAATGGGTGGACATTATAAAAGCAACATCTTTACAATATACTACTTTCAAATACAACAGCCTTGAAATTAGGGCTGCTGCTGTAATAGCTTGTATTATATTGTCAGGAGTTCCTGGATTGCATTGCACTGCATTGCAATATACCAATGAAATCAAATCTAACACTAAAAATGTGATTATAAATGCCTTATAAAAGCAGGCATTTATTGCACAGCTCCTGCATTGTCTTCTCATTTTAGCTGTCCATTTCTCAAGCTGAGAAATGGGTTGTTTGTTTGCAATAATTTGCAGCATGTAAGTTGCAGGAGCAAAATAACACACCTGAGCAAACGCTGGTGCGAGTCTGACTGTAAAATATCCTGCCTCTGGTACATATCTTTGGCCCATGTCATCATTTAAAGAAAAAAAAGAAGAAAAAAAAAAACTTGAATTGACCCTGTTCAAAATGAAGCAGATGGATTAGTGGGCACCAGGCACCGACTAGACACCTGCCAGGCCAACTAACTGTCTATGTCATGGCATTTACAGCTACATCTTCATCTACTCCCTTCAAAGACGATCTGAATGAGGGTGGTGGGAGGGATGAAGACCCGAGTCTCTTCTGTGCCGCATTTGGATGTTTGAAATGTGTCTGCGTGGGGCAAATGCACTGTAACAGCACATCTAGATCTATGCTGAGAGGAAGAATGAGAAAGAAACAGAGGGGGGCAGCGAGCACGGGATCTCTATTCCAGTTTTGAGAAAATTCCTGGCATACTTTTCCTTCTTAAGGACTTAGATGTCAATTTAATCATTTTGCCTATTTTGGTTCCTATTTAATCAAAATGCGTGTTGTACTGGCACAGCAGTATTTCCCACTGGACAAAGGTTTTGCAGTCTGCAATCCCTCAGCTAGTTGTGATCCATTTTCAACTGAACTTCCATCTTCCTAGTCCAAGACCGAGCTGGGAACTTGCCCACTGCAAGTGTGTAAACATAGAAAACATACTCTGAAGCTTTTTGTCTTTTTAGGTATCCAGACCTGTTTGATTCTCACACACACACACACACACACACACACACACACACACACACACACACACACACACACACACACACACACACACCTCAACTGATGAAATAAGTGCTACAACTTATGGATGTGTCACTCATATGCCATTAAGATCAGGTCATTAGAATGCAAGTCAACAAACTGAAATCAGCCACAGTTACTGGTTAATTCTAGGGCTGCAACTAACAATTATTTTTGGCAATTAATTTTTTTTAGATCAATTAATAGATTAATCGACCAATCGTTGCAGCTCTAGTTAATTCAGCAAGTCATCTTTTTTTTTCTTGAAAAGAATAAACATTTCTCTTAGTGTCCCAACCCTCTGCCATAGACCTCAGACATAAATTAAGACATTAAGCGATATGAGATGGTTTTAATGCGGCCATACATGTCAGTAGCCAGACGGGTGGTGACATGAGAAGCACTGGGCAGCCTCTCACAGGCCTGACTGCCACATAACTGCCGAAACTCTGGGTATGTCAACATCAGTTTGCTCAACCAACAGAGCTGCCAGGCAAACAGTGCAGAACTACAAACACCTACCTGTCTTGCCTTCGTACCACACTGTGAGACAAAATTTTTCATCTATGAGGCACAGAAGCTTAGGACTGCATACGTAAATGGTTGGGATGGCCGGTGCAGTACAGGTATACTTACACCACACATTCGCAGAGTGAACAAGTCCTTCTTATACGTCAGAGCACTAACGGATCATAGGCTCTATTCTGGCTGTCTCTGATGTTAGGCTACGGTCACAACTAATACCAATGGGGCATAACAATGTGTTTAAGAAGATTTTAAATTATATAAAGTAAATAGATAAAAATATAAAATAAAACCCTGCAATGTCTATCTCCTTTAGGTCAGAGGGAATTTCTTCTACAGTACTTTTCACAGCGTGGTACACCCACTGATATAAAGGGGGTGGGCAAAAAAATGTAAACATTTCTCTGTAAAATGCAATACAATTCAACAGCAACACACATTACATACCTCAAAATGGCTTTAAAAAACTAAACATTATAACCTTGTAATACCTCAGGATTAGTTTTAGCTTGGTGTACCTAATAAAAAATTCCAGGTAAACCATGCATAACATTACAATATTCTTATGTATGGAAGTTTTACACTGAACAGGCGAGGCAGACATGGTTAGTCATTACGTTTTGTGACTTGGATCATAACTGATACTGCAGCAGTTTGATTGTCATTAATGCAATTTAGTGAAAATAGCTGGAAAATGGACTAACTAGTAGGGAGCTAGTTTAGTCAAACACAGCATTAACATGTCTTGCCAACAAGACGCCAATCTTGCACAAGCATTGCCTAGTGCATAAAGTGCCATGCTGTCACACCGGAACAAACTTGACTCATTTCCACAGAGGAGACATGAGTGAAATCCACTACCTTGCCCAGATAACTAAACCTGACAATATGCTGGATTCCCTATGTGAAAGGGGACTACATCATTACCATAAGCTACGGTCTTGTGGTCTTCTAAAAGCAGTGGTATACTGTATGCGTTGCACACAATCTCCTATTAAGGGTACTTTTGCAAGGTGCTAGGATGGACCTACTGCACTCTATACCCTACTGTCTATATTAACGGTCAGAACTAAATGGTGGCAGTCTGGAGCCCTGGAGCTGGAAGACAACAAATACAGAAATGGCTTTGAAAAAGATTGTATTTTGATCAGATCTCTTTATACTGTCCTGCACATACAAGCTATCTAAAGAAGAAGCTGTAAACCTGAGAAAGACGCCATTAAAAGCCATTTTTAGGGCTTTAGTTTGATCATATAAAGATGCGATCACAAGTAACTGGTAAAAGAAATTCAGACTAAATTAGGGTCTGACCATTTTAAATTTCTATTTATTCCAGAGTTGCAACAATTAGTTGATTAATCAATTAGTCGACAACTATTTTGATAATTTATTAACCGTTTCACTCATTTTCAAGCAAAAATGCCAAATATTCTCTGGATTCAGTTATTTTCTTTGTCATATGTGACAGTAAATTTAATAGCGTATGTTTGGGTTTTGGACTGTAGACATGGGCTTGGAGAAAATGATCAGATTAATCTGTAATGACAATAATCATTAGTTGCAGCCCTGATTCATTCAATTAGCATTTTTTCAGTCAAATTATTTATCATTTAGTTTGAGTTAATTTTGACTGCCCAACAGTCAAAAACCTTAAATTAAATATGACCTAGTGAAAAGCAATACCTAAAATTTGAGTTAGAGTAAGTGTAAATGACTTATTATCACAACTATCACCGATCAATTTTCTTTTAATCAACTAATCAATTAACCGACTAATCCTTTCAGCAATACACTGGATAAAGCAATAAACACAATGTTTGACCACACAAGTCATATTGGGTCAAGAAATACATAGATGTCCTGGCTGTAATTTACTGAGCAGTGTAATGAAAATGTATTCAGTGCCCCACTGATAGCTGTGACGTACAGCCAGGATAACTGGTTCAAGGGGTTTGATCTGTTTAGACACGATTTACTGCTAAGTGGAACGGAGCTGAGAGAGCATATGACTTTCATGGTGAATTGAAAACTATTTCAATATAAACCAAAACGCATTTGGTTACACTAACTGGCAGTTAGTTGGCACAGTCACACCAGAGTGCCAGGTCAGGCTGTTTGAGTCTAGCAATTTGAGATTTCTGGGAAATAAGCTCACGTGGGTGACGATTAGCATTAGCAACCTTGGCTGAGAGTCAGTCAGTGCTGTCAGACATACAGTTGTGGGAGTAAGGATACAGGAAGGCATCTGCCAACTCTGCCTTCAGCAGTGCTATTGTGCCTATGGGGATGGCTGGGATACCACAGGGCAACCCTATGACGGCCCACGATGCTACTGTACGTACACACACACACACACACACACACACACACACACACACACACACACACACACACACACACACAAGTCTCTTTTGGGTCATTTTATCTTCTCTTTGTGTGGGTTGTTCATCTGTACTGTCTGTAATTTTGTTATTTCTACAAAATGCTGCCATGCCTGTCGTTACCTTGGCAGCAGCTAACAGGGATCCAAATAAATATGGCTAACACAGGGCTTATCTGCTTGGCTTACTGTAAGACTTACTAAGAGAAGCCATAATAGGCGTAGGTAGGCTCCATGCATGAGACATCCTTGGGTGTAGCCAAAAAACAAACACTCATTAACCCAGATACTACCAACCTGTTTGAGTGGTGTGCACATTGAGATGGATGGATGGATGGATATTCAGCTTTCACATGATGAAGCGCTGTGTTAAATAACTCAGACAGGCAGCGACTACACAAGAGTAGAATCCAGCTAACCGTGTTTGAAAAGGTGAAAGAAAAAACTAGATCAAAGTTCAAGCTATTTTAGCTCTGAGTTTTTCGGGAGTGGTTTGATGTACTAGACAGTATTGTTGCCGAGTCGTGCATCAACACTCCCTCCTTAAAAATATATATGTATGTAATGTTTTTACATGAGTAATTAAGTTCATTATTCATGTTTTTTTTTTTGTTTTTTTTTTAATGACAACCCCCCCCAACTATACATGTACCTCTGGTGACAACTAACGGTATTGAACTGATTGTCATAACACAGCAGAAGCTAAGCTACGAGAGTCTATACCCATTGTGAGATTATTATTGTTATATTAATACTATATTATATAATATCAATATAACAAATATTATAATATCAATATTTTTATATTAACAATGGTGTCCAATAATGTCTCACCGCTCTCATAGTGCCATAGTTTTTGGCCACAATAGGCTGCCATTTTCAGTGAAAAAGCTCTATAAACCTGCTGTACGCTACCTGACCAGCACCATGCTCTGTAACGACCTTGTCTGTTTCCAAGGTTTCTGGTAGTTGTATTTTGTGGAAACATTATAGATAAAGGGAAGTCTGTTTGATGACTTTATTTAGCAACTGCCTTACAAAACCCCACCGACATCTGAGGAGTCATCTGTAAGCTGTCAACCAACCAGGCACCACAAATGAGCAGAACATAGTTACGAATTAGGCTACGTGGGTTGTGTTCATTATAATTCAAACATATTAACTGTTAGTCTTCATTCATTCGCCCTTATAGAAGGTGACAGCCCAAGTGTGCATGCTCATAAATGGAAATAATGGAAATGGATGTGTCCTGTCAGCCAAGCACCTTCAGTATTGTTTCACCCAATCTGAACTCACACACATAGTATATGATATATAATGTCAAAAATATTGATTATGAAGTCATACTCCCCCCACCTGATTGTGACTGAGCCATTTGTCTATACTTTTATGGTGCCAATTTGCCAAAATGTAAAAAAATATAGGCTAAAAAACAGGGCTCAAGTTGTAGCCCACAGCGTAACTCACTGAATCGATGGCAACATTATGCTTCCTCTTTACATCCCCCAAAGCGTCATGGGAACTGTAGTTCCAAAACTTGAGCATTATTGTACTCCAAATAGGAGACAAAGAATAATAATACAAGTGACAAAATCCATTAAAATTAACATTTTACATGTTGAATATTTCTGCACCTCTGCAATGATCATCTGCTGGAAACCCTGCATTTATCTGGTGGCTTAGAGTAACAGTGTTTCCTGAAAGCTCTGGACTGTGATCAAAAGACAACATTTGGCCGTTACGGTTATATAATGATGAGACAAGACAATTAATTTGTCAGAGACTGGTCCTCAAATGTACACAATGCTGACTTAGGAGTAAGGAGAAGGGAGGGATGGCACTACATCTCATTTATCTTATAAAACACATTACTCAAGATCATTTTAAAATAATATAATGTGATTTTGTATTATTTAATGTAGGAACCACAACTAATGCAAGTAAGGTGTCATTCAAACGTCTCTGCTTTGTAGGCTGCAATATGAATACACGTCCACAGTAGAAGAAAAACTACGTAGCATTTGTGCAGTACTGCATTAGTACTCGTTTTACAGGTTTTTCATCCATATGACTGACTTAACCTTCAGTCAACAGTGGAGCCACATTGGAAAAGTGAAAGTCACTGTGTTGAGTCATTGTTTGCACACTGCCACAAAGTGTAACATAAGCTTTTCTTTTTCTAACACTACCTTTTTTCCTCATAACAAGATACTTAGTTGTGACATATTTTTCTATGTTAATATGACATCCATCCTCAATCCATCATTTTGTTTAAACAAGAAAACCCCTCCCATTCTTGGTACTAGTTAAGACTCTTGTTATAGTAGAATAACTTCATATGACATAATCAGGAGGAAAATATATCACATGAACATGAAAATATATTGTCTTAAGATAAAACATTTTTAAAAAGACCACTTTTTATAGAAAATGGTCAAATAAAAGAAGGGGAAACGAACAGGCCTATTACTGATAACTGTCAGACCCTTGCCATTGCACAGGAGCCTAACGTATCATCAGATCATCTGTATACTTTAGTGTGCATCTGCCAAGTTCAGTCAGGGAAGATACCAATGTGAAAAATCAACATCAGCAGTTGCCACGATCGCACTAACACCATCATTCCCACATTTTGAAAAAAAATGTCCTATTTACTGAGGAAAGCTCACAAACTGGTGTTGTTACTGCAGCTCTCTGGGCTCCGGCTGTACACATTTAATTACTTGTGACTTTCATTAGCTACAGAGCAGGCGGCAGAGCACTCCTCTGACCCTGGCTCTTCCTCAGCCTGCATGTCTACCATGCACTAGCTAACCACACCACTGAGGAAAGCCAGCCTGTTGCTGATAAACAGCTGGAATAATTGCCTCCGATTAAAACATCAGACAAAACCACCAATGTTCCTTATAGGTTGCAGATAAGTATTTCACACTGCATCATACTTCAGACAACTACAGCCATTTAAATAAAAGGTTTTGAGGTTCATATGCAATTTAGAACCAACAAATGTGAGTAAGAGCAATACCAAGGTTGAATATTTCCAGCTGAAAACTGAAATATTTGGTTACAGTTGCTATGTTTCTGCTATGACAGCAACATTAGGTTACATTACCAAAACTTAGCTTGTTAAAGTTTGTTGGATTTTATATTTTTTAGGGAAAAATAACAGTGAATTTAGGAAGTCACAAGCCACTGTAGATAAAAGATTCAATACATGATATGGAGCCAAAAACATAATAAAAAGCTACACTATGCGTGAAGGTCTATAAAAGGATCAAAGAGGTCCATGATGGGTTCCAAATGAAGTGAGACAACCAGAGTGCACTATAACTCACACTGTAGCTAGATAGTGCTTAGATCCTTTTCACACAAGCTTAAATAATGTGACAGCAGACTCCCACCACAAGCTGAAACAAAAATGGCTCCTGCAATTTGTACTTTTTTCGTCAAAACATTCAGGTTGCGAGGATGGAAAAGGGATTTCTTCCAAATCAATCTCTTTCAATGGGTCACTGTCCCAGCATCTCATCTGTGAGCAGGAAAAGCAGGACAATAACAATATGTTTCTCGGCCAACAACACTTTTATATTTCTAATCAATGTCTGGCAACATGTTGGCCAACTGAACCAACAGATGCCTTTTGTGTGTTGCCAACCATGAACTCACAAGCAAGGCCATTTTACAAGTAGAGAAGTGCTTTGATATCACGTAGCATTCAGTCACACTGAGACGTCCCATTACACTAAAATATCCACAGATTCCAGGAGTTTGATATCTCTTATTTTATATTAGTTACATAGCTTAGCATAGATATATGTGGTTCATTATACACATAGTGACAATGACTAACTGGAGGTCTTGATGACATAGAAACTGGTGGTTAGCAACATTCATAAGCCACTCTGACTTATTCACCAGCCAAATATGATTAGTGGTATCTAGAGCCAGACCGGAAAATTGTTATCTGATTAAATTTCTCAAATATCAATATTGGTATCAGCCTCAAAAATCCAGTATCAGTCAGGCTGTTGCAGTATCAAACAATCCTCTAATTAAAGGCCCTATTTACACCTGCGATTTAATACACTTTTGTTTGCACTGTAGCCCCACATGTGTCTGAGTTAGCCAGATCACAAATCCAACTGCAAATGAACTCCAAATAGGCATCCACTACTCTACTTGCTAATAAACTTTGAACATCTCCTTATGTTAACAAAGCTATAGCAATGAATATTTGTTCAGCATTCAACAAGTACAGCATCCCTGAGGTTCTGACAGTGATACTTCGACTTATAAACACGAATTGTTTGAGAACAGAGACAAGATCTTATATAACAGCTGCTATTACATTCAGTGTTAGAAGTTGTTAAAGCTATGAGAGAGGTACTGTAGTAGCTTCTTCCGTCAATATAACATAAAAAAAAAAAAAATGCACAATGGCTCTGCTACTCTTCTTTAAACATGAAAATGAAAATGAAAATGATTCTGTGGATGGCCTATTCTCTGGATAACTGTTATTTCCCAGAGAGGGCCACCTCAGTGAAGGCCTTTTCTAGACCAGATACCAAGAGGATGTCGTCTCCCTTGTAGCAGACTTAATTAAAACCAACTCCTTTTCATTATTTAAGCCATGTTTTACAGGCAGATAAAACTACTGTAATGTGGAAGAGGACCACAGGAAAGGTATTAATAAGAGGGGGACTGTTAACAGCTGGTTGTGAAAAGCTTCACTTAGCCAAACTCATGCTTGATAATCTATGTAATTCAGAATTAGTCCTATGGTTTTGACTGACTACTAAAAAACACATATCACTTTTAAATTCAGAGGATAACCATGTAGATTCCTTTGACTTTAAACAGAAGAGTTGATTCAAAGCAAGAGACTACTAATGTTACAACACATTTTCTAATGCAGTTGTGTGTGCTGCCAGTATAAAAAACATTTCTATTTGTGTTTTGTGAGTTGTAGAAGAGGCACGCTATAGCCAAAGTGAAGTCTGTATATAATTGTCACATAACTAGGCTGAAAGGCTGTCATGAAGTCAAATACCCCCAAAGCAACACACAGCTAAATGGTAATAAAGTAGAGTCACCACAATCTCCTGCCTGTTATCTTGTGAGTGGTAGTCTAACTTGTCGTCAACCTGACAGTCAATGTCAAAGGGTTTTTACATTAGCCTTAGGATATATACACATATATAGATATATATATATATATATATAGATATATATGGCTGGTATTTCTTCCACCACTAACTCCGTTAGACTGGACACCATGTGAACCACATTTGGATTTTGATTTGCATATGACAACACAGACAAATCCTGTGGTGACCGGGGTGATGTGGCCCGTGCAATTGTGGGTGCAGTCCATGTTTTGCATGCAAAACCTTTGCAATACAATCAAATCAAAAGCGCAGGCGCTATCTTGGCTTGCGTGTGTGTATCAGAGGTAGAGATGAAGTGTCCAGCCATGTCAATGTGAGACAGTCTTTTCAAAACATGCAGGCTTACCCAGCAGAAGAAGCTTCAGCTCCCGTCTTGCATCTCTCTTGTCTCGCCGGAGTTGTTTCTCGATCTCTGCGTTGATTCGTTTGGACTCCTTCGCCTCCTCACTCAGGCAACAAGCCATCATGGAGTCTAAAGTCATCACCGCATGAGCTGAAAAGCCAGTCTGACGAGGGGCGCCGGGCTACACCTCACACAAAGTCTCAAATAAATGAAACCCCCTCTGAGCAAGAGTCAGTTTTCAACAAGTTATATCCAGGCGCTGATAATCGAGCTTGATCGGCTTGCTGCTTGGTGCAGAATCTGGCCTTCCTTGTTGATGGTAAAACTGCTGTCAAGTGTCAAATATTTGACAGCTTAGTCAAAATCTTGTGCAAATCCTCAGGCTACAGGGGCTGACAGCTGATCACAGAAAATGTGCAATGTAACATGTCCGCAAACATCTTAGATGACCATCGAAATCCATCAAATAACCATTTTATTTGATGCACTTTCCAAAAGGGATGAAATTAGTTTGAGTAACGTTAACTTGCCGACTAGCTTGTAAGCTAAATGCTGCTAACGTTATAACAAAGCTAACGTGACAAGTTGATGAATTTTCAATGTGCCAACACTTTGTAATCCCTTTCCCGCGTAGATGGTTTGCCCGTAAGCCTGAAACTCATTGAAAATCCGGTTTTTATGTCAAACTACCAACCTCGGTCCCAGAGACAGTGGGACACTACTGGCTGCCACTGCCACATTTGTACAATTTCTCTGCTGGTTGCCCGGCCGAGTACAAGCCTAGCCGCCCCGAAACCAACACTGTACGCCCGCGCAGTGACAATGAGCGCCCGTCAAACTGTCCATCTACTGAACAAACAGATAGGCTAGCCCACTGCCTCAAGAGACGATAACCCTTTGTAACAATCCGAATTAAACTACCTCGTTACAATTGCGCTCAGATCAGTTATCCTCTTGCAGACCGAGGCACCCAGTGACCAGTGTAGCTAAATGGACAGGCTAATTGTTAGCTAGCTAGGTTAGCTCAGCCATCCCTGGAATTGCAGCCAACTGGCTAAAAACCAGAAAGCTCGGCCTGACAGAGGACCTCCATTGCATTAAGCTAGTGTTCTCCAAAAGACCTCGACAGGACCAAACCCTCAAAATGCGAAAACGTCTAACTGACAGTCAAATGGACCCTTGTAGTCCGTGCATTTTATCGCGCCTAGTATAATTTTTTCCCTGGTGGTGGTGATCGCTCTTCGTCACCCACTCCTCAGCCCCGGTGTGGTGGTGGTGCTGACGTCGCTTGGGATATAATTGATTGACACAGGCATGGACGAATGAAAACAGAGCTTGTAGGCGTTTTAGGCGGGACTTTACTGGATGGTTAACTTCCCAAGTTTGCTTGAGAGGAAGTCTTCCTTTCGGAGGCGTGTCAGCGAAAGCAACTGACATTTGGCTGGACGGGCAACGCCCATCTCCTGTCAAAGACCAGCACACTGTGTATTCATCCTGACTGCTTCAGCTGTTTGTGTCTGCTGATCCTCACAGTTGCCTTCAAGATTTTCACAAGTTCACTTCCAAAAATATTGAAATATCTGTCTGAAAGCAGTGGTGGAAAGTAAATTTTCTTTAGTAGCCTACAATTTTGAGGTAGCCTACTACTAGGCCTACTACTTGGTTATTTCCATTTCAGAGGGAAATATTGTACTTTTTACTTCACTACATTTATCTGATAGCTGTAGTTACTAGTTACTTTTCAGGTTAAGATTTTACATAAAAAAGTTATTTATTATAAGCTTATAAAACACAATGCATTGCTAATGATCAAACCAGTGGTTTCCAACCTTCTTGGCTTGTGACCCCTTACAAAAACTCGGTGTCTAGTTGGGGCCCCTTGTCACGTTTCAGACAGTCAGTTGTAAACAGTTCAGTTAAATAACTGAAGCCCAAAGAGATAAAAAATCATCCAGTATTTCACAAAAAAAACAAAGATTATGGAAAAACCCTGAAAATGAACACAAATTTGTGTTGCAGAAATAATTATTTTGTTTGTTCCTACCCCAGTAATCATCTCATGACCCCTCAGATTTATCTTGTGATGCTGTGGAGGAGACCCGACCCCTGGGTTGAGAACCTCTGGACTAAAGTACCTAACTCTATATAAAGTAGTTAAAAACCAGCCTCCCTGGCCAGCTATCGCATTAAAATTCTCTTACACATTGTTGCATCAAAATTAACAATCTAATAATGTCATATATAATTATATGCCACTCACAGGGGACATTTTTCTGTGGAACGAGTACTTGTACTTTTTTATACTTTAAGTCAATTTAGCTAATTATACTTCTGTACTTTCACTTATGTGGGATTTCGAATGCAAGCATATTTTTACCTTGTTGTATTAGCACTTTTACTTAAATAAAAGATCTTGAGCATTTCTTCCACTACTGTCTGCAACACAGAGCATGACGCAACATTTCATGTCCAAAGGGCACCAAACTCAGCAAAAAACGCTGAAAAAATGTCATAAAGTATATACTTCTACCATAATATCAGCTCTGGCTCTCACCCAGAAATAACACAAACAAAACAGGTGGCATCACAGATACTGTCAATATTTGACGTGGTTTTCCTTCCTTCTGTTATGGAAGATAGTGTCTCGTGTTTTCCAGTAAACTTGGTACTAGAAAACAGAAAGTCTCATATTTACTTTGTAATGTGACACATACGATACAGGATCAAGTAAAAAAACAACAGTATATCAATTACAAATGAACAGAACAATTTCACTGTTGTTTTCCTTTGAACAGATGGTCATGAGTCATTTAACACCTGGGGAGCTGTGTACCTTCATCAGCTGAAATTTTAGAACTTTTTTTTCTGGTTGATGATATGTCTATGTATTTGTCTCTTAAAAAATCTGTATATGTAAAGTTTAACCTGTTAATACATTAAGATATGTTAAGATATGAGTTGATCAGTCACAGTGGTGGAAGAAGTATTCAGATCCTTTAGTAAAAGTGGTAATACCACACAATAAGTCCTGCACTCACCATTTTACTGAAGTAAAAGTAATGTTATCAGCAAAATGTGCAAATACTAAATATAACTCATTTTAACTAACTAACATTAACTCATAAATGTCCTTAGTTACTTTCCACAACTCATTTGCATCGAGGGCGGTAGAACATCCTGTTGTGGTGGTGGTTAAGTTTTACTGAGTAATAATTTGGAGAATTTTAAAAGCAGTTCATGGAACCCATTTTGTGTTCAGTCTGTGATATGTTGGTCCAGTCCAGTTATAATTCCAATTTAGGGAAACACTCTGCACATACTACAGAAAGGAGAAATGATGTGAGACTTTACATTATGCATTTATTGCTCATTACTCCTTTCAAAAGGCCGAGCAGCTGCTCTGTCTGGCTGTGGTGGATGACAGCCATAATCATAACAACCAAAGCACAGCCATGGCTACAGCCACAATCATAGTGACAGCACCGGCCAAAGCTCTGACATCCCGTGGATATAGTCATAATAACAGCTACAGTCCGTCTCAATCAGCTTCGGCAGCAGTCGGTTAGAGAGCTAGGTTAACTAGCTCCATTAATTATCTAGCTAGCTGCAATAATATAGACTTGCACCTGAGCCAGCCACAGCTGAGGGTGCACCCACTCACGCTGCGTTTACAACCAGCGGTTGGTCTACTACATAATACTATATCATAATACACCTCAGCCTTTCTCTATGGATCAGAGGGAATGCAAAAGTTATTGCAAGGTAAAAAAAACAATTTCAGAAAAAAATTCCCATCAGGGGTTGTGTACAGTTCCACTGTGGCCACCCTATTTCAAAAACCCTGGAGCTGCCACTGATTATTAGATTATCATTATTGATGCATTAACATAGAGCAGCATTTGAATGTTAAAGCTGGCGAAAGTGAAGCTAATTTTAACTACTTTATATACTGTTGGGGAGTTTAAGTTGCAAAGCCGCATCATATTTTGGATATAAAATCTTAGTAACAAGTAACTATAGCTGTCAAATAAATATAGGGGAGGAAATAGTACAATATTGCCCTCTCAAATGTAGTGAAAAGAAATTATAAAGTAGCAGAAAATGGAAATTATTGAATAAAGTATAGGAACCTCAAAGTACAATATAGTAAACGTAGTTAGTTACTTTCCACCACTGCAGTAGAAAGTTGTTAACTGTGAAATAATTTTTAAGAAGTGAATGAGGAAGTGAAAATGCTTTCTAGCAGTTGTACTTTCAATTGATAAATTCAGCCAGAGCCAAAGAGAACCTCCTCTAGCAGCTTTTTAGGCTCCTGCGTCAGTTAATGACTTATTATTCATCCTGTTGATATTTCATTCATGATGATGGTGAACATTGTAACAACAGAATTAAAACTCTGTCACTCTGCATCTAAATCCCTCAGTGTGAATGAGCTGGCTGGCAACATTGTTGAGCCAAGTGACATCTTGTGGACCTGAGATGTAGTCGCAAGAGTGAGGTTCAGTGAAACATGTAACTTAGGAATCTGAGGGGAAAAGTCGAAAGGTTTTAATGCCTTGCATAAAAAACAAGTTCTCTCTGTGTTTGACCTGTATCAGCACCTCTTCCTTTCATTTTTTCAAGCAAGAAAACTCACCTAAATGTCTGGAATCTTACTTCAGCAGAAGGAACATACAAACTAAATCTGTGACGCTCAAATCACATTTAAACCTTCATTCACAGACATTTATTTAATTAGATGGAGTACACTAGTCTTTTGGGGTGTGGCTACAGGTAATAAAGCAATCAAATCAATTCAACTAAACATTTCAATAATTCAATTAAAAAGTAGATTCAAGCTCAAAGTTGGCTAAAGCGGCTGGTAGTTTCTTGGAGTTGTCAAGTCTAAACTCCTGAAGCTCAAATGCCAAGGACGTGCAGCAGATGTCAACAAACTTATAGATGGTATGTTTGGTATGATCAGGAAGATTTTCAGTCATGACTCATGACATTACAGCCTGACCTGCACACATCTCAGTGGGATTGAACTCATGCCACAAGCCTGCAGAAATGATTGCAACCAAAAAACACTTTTTATGTATTTTATAGACACTGTTCATGTCTTTTTCTTGTTTTCTTGAGTCTCTTTTGTTTATCCATAAAGCCTGTTTCCTTTTAATGCATTTGTTCATGTGTGCTTTTTAAAGTTTAATTTATCTTCATTAAGAATATCCTCACACTATGTTTAAGTCATTGTTGAGACAGTCACTCTTTGGTGGAACTGCTCACAATTCATATGTAGATGTATGTAACCTGAGGGGTGGCAGAGGTCACAGGCCAAATAGGTTGTGAACCATTGTTATAGAGAACAATCAAAGAGCATTTGCTGCAGGTGGAACTAAAAAGTGTAGGAAGTGCAGAGACTTCAGCATGGGGCTTTTTCAAATGACCCTTTAAATAATACATAAAATAAAATTGTGTTTTGTGGTTGACGTTTAAAGGCAATCTCAAAAGAGCAAGTTAAGCCTCTTGAAAAATCTTCTTGCGTTCTTAGCGCACTCCCCAAACAATCTTGCTTGACCAATTGTGTTTCGGTGATTACTCTTGCTGAGCGACAGTTTGCATAAGTCAATTCATTGTTAGAAGTGAAGTTAACATGAAAGGAGACAGACTGCGGCGCTCCATCGTCACAGTGTCTGATGGCTGCTGTCAGATTAATCATTGATCATCCACTGTTTCCCACAGCAGCCAGCGACAGGGGACAAAGTCTCGTCTCCTCACGCTCTCCTTCCTGCTGGTCTCTGTGTTACTGTGGCTGCCTGTAAGGATTCATCCACAAGATTATACAAGACCTACAGAGCCGACCTGATTATACAATGTGTTGCATCATCCTTGGAGATTCAGACTCACTTCTGTCAGGTGAACTCTAGATATCTAACTTCCTGTAACTGAAAGGATGAAGCAAGTACTTTCCTGTTACTGTCAGTCCACACCCACTTGCTATGCAGGATTCCAGGATTCCCCACAGCTTTCTGTCTTTCTTTCTTTCTTTCTTTCTTTCTTTCTTTCTTTCTGTCATTCTCTCGCTCTCTCCCCCAATCTCTCTGAATTTCTTTTTTTTAACATCAATTTTATCTTGGCATAAAAAAAACTGCAAAAACTATTTTTGTATTTATCTTTTATGAGTATGACTTATTTTCATAAAACTCTGAACACACGCATATATTATTTATATAAACTGACTTTCTATGAACCAAATACAAACGTATATCCTCAACAAAAACACTAGGGATATGTTATTTGTTATATCTTATGTGTCCTTAGTGCCATTTACACTTATGTAACTTGTTGTGCTGTTAAATATGTAGCTTATCTCAAATATCAAACACACACACAAATTCTCCATAAGCCACAAAACACATTACAACTATCTCAAAGGGCTTTTTGTTTTTTACAGGAATTACATCTCAGTAAAATAAAGTTCATTACGTGTAAGGAACATACATGCATACATGTAGTAGGTTTGTCTTAAACCTATATACACTTACAATAACACTTACAATGTATAACCCTCCATACACACCAAAACCATCTTGCTCTTTCACCTCACCTTGTTCCCATGGCAATGCAGCACTCAGGTGATCTCAATATCTGAGACAATGAAAGCCTGGACCAACCGGTTCTGCTGGCTGAGACAAAAGATTGACATCCAAATAGCAGCAGAGGAGGAGTGACTAAATACCTGTTGTACACTTCATCTCTGCTCCGATAAAATTTGCAAGGTGATTCATAATGCTGTAATAATCACTGTGATATTCCTGCATGATTCCTACAGGCACTTATAATGTGTTTGTATACTCTGAGTTTATAGATACGTTGTTGTATTTACCTGTATGCTATGTGTCTTATATTTAAAATACATTTTTATCACATGTAATGAGTAATTTAGTGTTTTTACACTGTTGTATTTATTCATAACCAAATGAAAGCTGAACATTTTAAATTAAATTAAATTAAACTAGGCCTAAATTTTCCAGATGTACTCTAAGGACAAAAAATTAATCTGATGGAATGTAAAATTGAAACTTTCAGCGTATATTAAAATAATAATTCAGTAAAACTTCTGTGTGTCCTTGATTTCTCCCCGGCTCAGCTGAAACATGAAGCACTGGAGCATCTCCCGCAGCCGAAACAAGCTGCAGAAACTTTATCCGCAGTCAAACCCAACTGAATGAAAGATTACTAACTTCCGGTATAAGCGTTTCAAAATAATGCTGTTTTCTGACCAGGCCCAATGTTTACGTGGAGAAAACAAAGCAGTTTGACAGTTCTACAGGGATAATCTCTATTTTAAACAAAAAATATAAATAAGGTTTTATGAGTCACGAGTACTTTTATAAAACATTTGAATGAGTTGTATTCTGTTTAACCCATAACTACTTAATCCATTCCAAGTGTGCAAAGTGTGTTGGACATCTTTTCTTTTTTAAATTATACTTGTGCAAAGACATACACATACGGGAACACAATAATAGATGCCACATGCAAAAAAACCCAGCAACAAATAAAAATAAATAAATAAAATAAATAGTTAGCATCTGCCATTCGACTAGTTAGACTCTATAACCTTTAAAACAGACTCTAACCACATCTTAAGGGTTCCAATGATTTGATACAAGATTTGAAATTTAGTCAGTCACACTCAGGAATCCATCATCTGTGTCTTATTTAAGTCTGTATTGTTGAGAGTTTTGTAAATTTGAATAATACAGTGCCAGTATAGTAACATATACTGGAGTTTTCACCTCAGTGTCAAACATCAAAGACAGCATGAACCGGGCCTTAGGTCATCCTGCAACACTCAGCCATGGACATATTATACATGGACATGGCTATTATATTAAATTTTATGTCAACACATGCAGCCGTTTTGGCTGCCCTTGTGTGTTCTGTCATATCTGTTCATGTCATGCATGAATCCAGCTGTAAGACTCGTGACCAGCTTATTTACTTTGGAATAATGAGTGGTCAGTATCAACAGTGAATCACTGTCTGCTGCTGCACTATCCTGTACGGATTCAACTTCTTAAGCATGTTGAACCTTTGGTCACAACGCAATATGTGATATACAGCTGATGGAAAATTGAACTTTAACTACACTTGATTTGCTCCAGTATGCAAAATGTATTTTAAGTATCAAAAGACAGTACTAATTTTGCAGAAAATGGCCCCTGTGATTACTGTAATTGTAATGTATAATGTGATTATTATTATTATGGATTATGGACCGATGTTTTAATATGTAAGCAGTATTTTAATGTTGTAGCCTGTTGAGGTGGGGGTAACTTGTCATGGTTCGGCCCCTGGGTTCTTTTATTTTGAAGTTCTGTCTTGTGTTCCCGCCTCCTGTCTCAGCCCTCAGTGTTTTCACCTGTGTTTGTGCTCACTTGTTTCTGATCCCCTCGTCAGTCCCTTCCCTATTTGTACCTGTCCTTTTCAGTTGGTTCTTGTCGGTTCATTGTTCAATGTTGCATGTCGTTTGTCCTATGTTGTTTGCTTCTCAGCCTACCTGCCTGCCTGCTCTGTCTACCTACCTACCTGCCTGCTCTGTCTACCTACCTGCCCGCCTGCCTACCCACCTGCCTGCCCTGCCTGCCTACCTGTCTCCCTACCTGCCTTTCCCAAATAAAAACCCCTTTTTGTTGTATCTTCACCCGCTGTCTGCATCTGGGTCCTTCCCCTGCTCCCCACACCACAACATAACTATTTTATATACTATTGGGTTTATTATATAAAATTGCACCATATTTTATAAATGTGTCATATGTTTTGCATGTACATCTTAATCTGTTAACCATAGCTGCAATACTCAGGTAAAGTACAAGTATTAGAAAACTCTATTTAAGTACACTACTTGAGTAAATGTAATTAATCAGGCTGTATTCTACAACTTCTTCTATATGATGCTTTTAACTATATTCCATTTTTTACAATTAGGAAAAACCCAGCAGCATTCGTAAAAAAATGCCACCATCTAAATGTTTCTTCTATGTATAATTGTCCAAGAACAATGTAAAAACGACAACAACATGCTCTTATTTTCTAGGCACAATCGTCTAACTTCCGGCGCTGCTGCGGTTGTTTGCCGCTCTCTTTGCCGCAGCGTCGCCCTGAGCGCATTCCTTTTACAGAGAGTTTTAAGCGGACCAAGGAGGCTGCACATTCCTCTGTAGGCGCGGTGGACTTCCCCGAGCTGCAGGTTGTTTCGTGTGAGCTGAAGTGTTTTAATTCCCTGTCAGCGGGCTTATCGCGTCTTTTGTGCGCTTCAGCGACAGTAGCTGGTAGCCGCATGTGGAGTGGACAGGGGCCACGGTGTGAAATGGACCGCGAGAAGCATGCATGAGCCTGTACCTGCTCGTTTTCAGGGAGTGTGACAGACAGATTGGAGGTAAGGAGCTTTATTGTTTTGTGTTTGTTAGTTCCAAACTCCTCTTGAACCAACTTGTATTGCCACAGCAGCCGGATTTGATTGAAAAGTGACTCAACCTGGTAAATATTCCAAAGATAGGCTACTGAAGGCTGTAGATTTTATAGCCTAGGCTACTGATAACCGGCAGAGCTCGTGCTACGCTGTAAATGTGTGAAACACCATTTAAAGTTGACCTCTGTTTACAGAGACAGTAATTGTGTTTCCAGATACAGTGTCAAAGTAAGATTTCCGGGAGACCAGGCGTGCGTTAGAATAAATCCTGACAGGTCTAATGAGTCACGCAGAAAGTAAAAAACTAACGGACATCATATGGACACTGGGCAACTTGTCAACGAGCTTATTTGTCTGTCCTTATCGGCTCATTACAGCTGATTATTCATTAACAGTTTAATTTCAGTGGTTTTGACCATGGCGGGCTGCTGGCAGTGGTGCCGGCGCACCTGTCTGTGCTGTCTGTCCGAGGAGGAGAAGAAGACCGTCGCTGTGGACAAAGAGATCAAGAGGATCCTCAAGCAGCAGAAGAAGAAGGAGAGAAAGGAAATTAAAATCCTCCTGCTTGGTCAGTGACTGCACACAGAGCTCCTCACACACTGCTGTTTGTTCATCTTTTACATCAGTGATGGCACTATGAGGCCCAATGATGCCAAATATGGTTGTTAAGCACATTTTATTAAACTTGGATGACACTGAAATCTGAGAAGACGCTATAAGGAACACCCTGCATACAAATTAAAACTGCTTGGCCTGTTTGGTAGCCTAAAGCCAGATGAGAAAACTATGTCAAGCATGTGTCACCCTGTGAGTATGCAAAGAATGGCCCATATTGGGATTGGCTATGTACCTGAAAACCACAGGGACTGGAGACAGCCCCGAAACCTACAGGCTTATAGTGATAGACCTGATTGACAGCAGCTGTGCTTTTGCTTTGATGCTTTAATGGAGGCAGGCATACCCAGCTGCCAGACAGAAAATATTAATGGGTGGTAAAGTTGGATTAAAGGGGCATAATGCTGAAATTACATCTGAAACTATTAATTGAATAATCTAGAAAATGTATCGCAACTAGTTTGATGACTGATTAATCATTTTAGGCATTCTACACACACACACACACACACACACACACAAAAGCCAAACATTACCTAGATCCATCTTCTCAGCTGTAAGGATTTGACTTTTCTTTGTCTTATGTGGTGATAAACTGAACGTCTGTGGCCTTTGGACAAAACAAGCAGTCTGAAGACATCACCATGGTCTTTAGGAAATTGTGATGGGCATTTCTTCACTATTTTTTGATATCTTATAGACAAAAAAAATAATAATTAGCAGATGAATCCATAAGGAGAATAAATGATAGTTGCCGCCTAACTGAAACTAACAAATTTACTCTGCCAAACATGAACCTGCAGTTTTATTTTTTTAGTTTTAAGTCATCGACGTAGGAGGTCCAGAAAGATGCATTTTTCACTGAATTGCATTGGCTGATATTGTCAAAGAAATATTTTAGGGCAATATGGACAAAATGTCCTAATTATTATCAGTGCAGTTTCTCAATATTGATATGGAATAATTACGTGGTAAAAAGTTGAACTGATGTTCATCGCAATGAATACGATTGTTTTAAAGTGTTATAATGGAACAAAAGCCTATATTTCTTTTAAACAAGAGTTGTGAAGTAGGGCTGCAAGTTACAATTATATTCATTATCGATTAATGTGTTGTTTACTTTTACGATTGGCTGTTTTTGTCCGACCAAATGTCCAAAAGCCAAACATATTCCATTTACAATGAAATAAAACACGGAAAAGTAGCAAACCACAGAATATTTGGCTTAATAAATGACTTTAAGGATTAATCAATTATCAGAAGTTATTTCTATTGGCTGATCAGATTTTTTTCAACAGTATTTTGAACCACAACATCTTGGTGCAGTGTTTTATCGTTTTATTGTGAAGGTGGGCGACCTCACCTAAAATAAAGACCACCACCGCCTACATCGTAAAAGCGAATACACATTCTTGAAATGAAATGGTGAAAAAGAGCGGAGCCACTATTTCACACGTGCCTCGTATTTAATGAGTGTGTCTTTTATTTAGTCCGTTAGCAGTGAACTAAATGGATAATGAGGCGAGATGCATCAGGATCTTGGGGGCTTACCACCTCTGTTTAACAATTTCCTGGGGGAAACCCTGCAATGATTTGGAGAGACAGTAAACAATAATATTGAATTATTGCCCAGTCTTACTTCCTCTCAGATTGTGTAGAATGACAGGAAACAAATGTTTGTGAACAGGAAAATGAATGTTATTAAAAAGTATTCAGCAGTTTCTTTCCCAAGGAAAGAAACTGTGAGGAGCAATATACATACAGACAACTTGTTATGAAATTTAGATAAAAATAGAGCAAGATGTAAAATGTCAAGTACAGTATTCATTAAAATGAGGCTATCAAAGAAAATAGAAGTTTATCTTTTTATTTCTAACCCAGGCACTTCCTTTGAATTTGACTTTAATCTCTGAGGCTGAGAAATGATCAGCGAAGAGAAAATGTGCACCTATTAGAGAAACATCTGGTTCAACAGCGTCAGTCAGTCACCTTCTTCTGTTGTGGTTTTCTGGTTTTCCTTTCAGGGCGTTTAGATTTTCGTCCCTTAACTGCAGAAGTAGCTGAGAAACAATGCTGTCAATAACTCACAGTATTGTCTTGGTGAAATTCAGCTTCTGACAACTTGGATTTTACTGCTGCTATTCTTTGCTGAAGAGGGATTGCGTGAATTAATCATTTAACAGCAGTGGCAGTGTATTAGACATATTTTCTAAAACATGAGTCTTACATTTTGTATTTGTATTCTTCTGACTGAGACATATTATTTATCTGATACTTTAAAGCGGCATTATTTATTTTTTTGGCCACTCAGGGCTGCGGGACAGGCTATAAACACAACATTGGCCTTATAAAGTTGTTATGGTGAACAATTTACACATCCAGCAGACACAGAGCAACAATAACATTTATTTGGAGTGGCTAAAGTCCAATATTCACCCTCCTTTGAGCTCTGGTTTTGGTCTTCACCAACTCCTGAGGGAAACATCTGGCTCTTTAGCTGCTAAATGCTCCACTATGGTCACCAGCTAGTCGCTAACTTTGTCTGCTTTTTGGTCCTGGGCAGGTAGCGTGCAGTGTGTTTCAACAATGTTGATGGGAGCGGTGAGACTGAGCCAAAACAGTAAAGTTGTGGGCCTTAAAATCAAAACAATGAGCTGAAAGACACTAAAACGCTCCGTAGAGCTGAGGGGAACTGCAGAGTTGGGTCATAATTCTCTTCATAAATCTTAACTGTGAACTGTTTTAAATCACCTTTATCTCTCGGTTCCGTAAACCACTTATTGAGTTCAGGGTCTTAGGACAAACACATTCACACCTATGGGCATTTTACAGTTTTCAGTTCACCTGACTTGCATGTGTTTGGACTGTAAACCCATAAAGACATAGGTAGAGCATGAATAAACAAAGGCCCATACCACCAAACAGACAGGTTCACAATGAGGACCTTAATGCAGTGAGGCAACAGTGATCACCTCTGAGCTGCCCTGTTGATAGAATCGTACTTTATATAACACTGTTTGGTAATTATTATTTCTCCCATTTGTTGCCTCAGGTACTGGGGAGAGCGGAAAAACCACCTTCATTCGACAGATGAGGATCATCCACGGACGAGGCTTCTCAGAGGAGGAGAGGAAGTCCTTCTCCAAATGCATCTTCCAGAACATCTACACAGCCATGAAGGCCATGACAGGAGCCATGACCACACTCAATATCCGCTACTCCAACCCAGAGAACGAGGTAGACTCACACGTACACGGACCTCCACCAGCATAAACACACATGAACGCACTCACAAACACGTCAACACAAGTGTGCGGGCATCAGGGGACGTGCACTCACTGGAGCAGTGGGATTGTACCCACATGAGGCATCAAACACATGGGCACAGAAACACACACACAGCATGTTGTAGAAGCTGGTGGTATCACCATGAACACACACAATCCTTGAGTAAGGCAGATGTTGGAAGATTAGTCACACAGAAAACCTGTAACCTCTCTCTGGTTTAAAATTCTTAAGAGACTTGAGTTTCAGTACAGCACAAAATCTCCTAACACGCTGAGTCTCTCGCTGTCTTTCAGATCTACGCCAAGTGGCTGCAGGATGTAAACACAGTGCAGATCACCCAGCTGGAGCGGGGCTACGCTGACGCAATCCGCCGCCTCTGGGCAGACTCGGGCATCCGGGTCTGTTACAGCCGTCGCTGCGAGTACCAGCTCCTGGACTCCACAGAGTAGTGAGTAGCTGTGTTGCAGTAGAAGTCAAAGCTCTCTAGACTGCACCACACCCTGAGTCAGGGCTGGGAGTCAGAGGGTATCACATGATGAACATTGTCACAATAAGCTGCCAACAATGATATCACAACACAGAAATCTATGATAGACAGTGTTTTTCAAGACAGGGCATCACAGATAAAAAGAAGACAACACACCTCTAAAATGGCTGAATACACTTTACCAAAGGGCAGAAATGATCTTCTGCTGTGTGTGTATTTACTCCACACTTTAAAGTACATCATGTTACAACTTAAGAGACGTCTGAGATTAAACAATATGTAAGTGCAAAGAGTCTTAATGGTTTCAAAGGGTATATTATTATATTATGAACTATTCAGACTCAGGGCTGCAACTAACGTTCATTTTCATTATGGTTTAATCTGCAGATTATTTGTTCATTTAATCAATTAATCATTTTTTCACAAAGAATTGTGAAAAAATGCTAACCAAAACTTCCCAGAGCCCAAAGTAGCATCTTCAAATTGGTGGTTTTGTCTCGGACCAAAAGTTGAAAACACAAAGATATTTAATTTACGATGATATAAGACAAAGAAAAGCAGCAAATTCTCACTTTTGAGAAGCTGGAACCAGCGAATATTTGACATTTTTGCTTGAAAAATTACAATTAAACGATTATCAAAATTGTTGATGGATTTTTTTTTTTTTTTTTTTTGGTCAATTGACGACAGCCATCTGCATGGCCTGATAGCACTGGGAATAAGACCTTTGAGCACAAACAGCAACATGTACATGTGCCGTTCTAATTTCAAATCAGAACATAAGAAAAAGGCTGAACTGCCACAAAGCGTAACGGTTCCAGAAGTTAAATACTATATCCGTAGTAAAGTACAACTGCAGTAATAACATCACAGCTAATGTATCACAAGAGAACGTGTGGCGAGATATTATTGTATTGTTTGTTTATGCCACATCTGACCTTTGTACCAAAACCCACAAGTGGACACACGGGGAAAAAGAATGGCTGTCTAGACAAGTTTCAAGCTTGTGCTTTTATTACTTTAGATTCTTTTTTTTTAATGAGCTGTGTTTTTATGTGAAGACTTTTTTTTAATTTTGTGATAAATCAGTTTTAGTTTTCTTATATTTTTGTAATTTCAAGAAAACAATCCTTTTTCAGACATTATCTTAAAATAATTAATACTTTTTTTCTTGGTTTATTCACATGTGTTTTTAACCTGTTTAAATACTTTTCAGACCCCTACATTTATGCCTTTATTTCAGCCTCACATACCTGCTTGTCATTGTAGCACTCAGAATAAGTTTCATACTTTGTATATTGTGCTGAGACCACTGGAGTGGGCTAGTTCTTTACACCCTGTACTGTATCCAGCTGTTTTTCAGCATGTTGAAACCACCAGTTGATCAAAAAGCATTTGAGGAAACCTTAATAAGTCATTGTACAGAGTACCACAGAGTTACCCTCAGACTCGAGTCTTTGTAATCAACATGAAAAGATTCAACACAGTAGGTGTGAGCCTCACCCTCAAAGTATCTGATGTGTCACAGAACAAAGGCTCGGCTCAGCCTGCCTCTGTTTTCTCTCTTTTCGATTGCTGTTCTGTTCTGTTCTGTGTTTACCCAGCAGCTCAATCATCATGGTGTGTGCATGATAAGAGACAGGCAGTCAACATTAGCTAATGACAGCTTGTATCAACACGAGCCATAAAGCCGTCATCTGTACACAGGCTGATATGGACTCACTCCACTCCCTTCTTGTATTTTTAATCACTGTTTTTTTTTAATCACCAGTTCATCATATATCTTGTGTCACTTCAGTTTGTTTTACATGGCCGAGGCTGGACGGCATGTAAACAGAGGCAATATGTTTTACTAGAGGACTTTTTAGCGCCGTTGTAAAACTTTCTCTTTCTTGTTCTTCTTCTTCTCTCTCTCAGCTACATGAGCAACCTGGACCGCATCTCCGCTCCAGACTACATCCCCACAGAACAGGACGTGCTGCGAGTTCGATTCCCCACCACGGGCATCCACGACTATTCCTTCACCATCAAGACCATCACGCTAAGGTGACCACTCTTCAGGTTACCAGCCTGTCAGAGGCACAAATCTAATACCGACACTATTCACTGCACTGTGAAAAAAATACTTGTGACTCTCGCAGAGGCTTTGTCTGTTCACGCCTGTTTGGACGCAATAGGATCAAATATCTCATTGCGTCTGTACAAAGCCCCTGCCGGGAAGTGAGGTGTCGCTCTCTGGGTTTATTTTGCACATGTGTTGATATTGTTTCTTTCCGAGACCAGGGGGGTGGGTTCTGACTACAGCTATGCAGACAAAGATCAATGTTCACTTAAAAGGAACATTGTGTTCCCAAATGAAATGACACCTGCGCCTAAACCATGAGGCATAGCTCAGAATTAAAACAACCTAAACTGAGGAAAAGGTTTATCTTGGTTCTTTTGAAAATAAAACACAGACTACTTTATGGTAAAGAGTACCTCCTCCAAATTTACATATCATGCTTTAAAAAGGGAACTCTTTGTGTTTCACAATCAGTCCTGTCATGAGCATGCTTGCCACCTTAATTTCAGGATTGACAAAACAATAGAAAACATGTCGGTCTAAATACTTAGTGACTGCTCTGTATATAGCTTATATATGTTAATTTGAACAGAATATTAGCTGGTACTGATTGTTTGCCAGTTTGAATCCTTCTTCGAGGTGATAGTGAGCATTCCCCCCCCCCCAAATCATCTACTGTTAGGAGACTCTTTAACAAGACAGTTAACGTTTAATTGTTTCAGGTCGATGCTGCACAGAAACAAAACAAACACTGACCTTAATGAATAAATATAAGGATTTTTTTTCTGGCCCTTTTTAACTCTTCCTTTGTTCCTTCCTTGCTTGCTTGCTTGCTTGCTTCCTCTGCCCTGCTCCCTGACAGGATTGTGGACGTGGGCGGTCAGAAGTCGGAGCGTCGGAAGTGGATTCACTGTTTTGAAAACGTCACCTCGCTCATCTTCCTGGCCTCCCTCAGCGAGTACGACCAGGTCCTGGAGGAGAGAGAAACCATTGTAAGAGCACTGAGTGTGTACTTGTGTTTTCACAAATTTGTCTATGTATACGTCACTCGGTCTACCGCGTACAGAAGGTGGACAAAATAATGGAAACACCCTCATGAAAAAGTTTTCTAAGTTAAGAGGAGTTGGTAAACAAACTGCCCTTATCTATCTATCTATCTATCTATCTATCTATCTATCTATCTATCTATCTATCTATAGTACAGTATTGTCAGTCAAATGTAGCTAAAGTATCAATAGTAAAAGTACTCATTATGCAGAATGGCCCATTTTTAGAGAGTATTTATTATTATATATATTATATTATTGTAGAGCTGCAACAATTAATCAATTAGTTAAATTAATCAGCAAAGTACAAGTACCATCCATCCATCCATCTCCTTTTGTGTCTCATCCAAACCTTTTGTCAGTGTTGCGCTCACTTCAGTCATTTCATTTGTCCACCAGCAGGTTTCACTCTTGCACAAGAAAACATCTCTCCTCTCTCTCTCTGTCTCTCTCTCTCTCCTCTCTCTCTCTGTCTCTCTCTCTCTCCTCTCTCTCCAGCCCTCTGTCGCTGTTTAACTGTTCCCCACTCCCATCCTGTCACTAAGCCATTTATCTCTCCCAGCCACTTTTCAGTCTGTCAACACATTCATTAACCTCCACAGTGGCCCGTGTGCTCCAGACCCCCCATAAACTCCTCCCTCCTCTCTTTAAAGCACTGCTTCCCCTCCGTTTCATTCTCAGCCATCCAAATCCATCTTGCCATCCCTGAGAACTCATGTTTTTCTCTCTTCAAGTCAAAATCATCTCTAGAAAACTCATTGGTGTAATTCTTTTATCTACAATAAACCACCACCACCATATTGAGCTGAAGTGCTGCAGCCTCCAGTATGATATCTGACTCTGTCTCTTTCCTCAGAACCGTATGCATGAGAGTCTGGCTCTGTTCTACACCACCATCCACTCTCCTTGGTTCCTCAACACCTCCATCATCCTCTTCCTCAACAAGACTGACATCCTAGCTGACAAAGTCCAGACCTCTGACCTGCAGAAATACTTCCCCAGCTTCACAGGTAAGCTGTGGATGCATGTGTGCATTTGTTTTAATGTATTGGGAGGTTATATTAAACTAATAGCAGTTGTTGGGTAAACTAGATTAGTGGTGAAATAATTAGTCGATGAAACGAATATTTGACAAAAAATGTATAGAGCAAAGATCTGGTAATTGATTAAGTTAGTTTAGTCGTTCGTCAAGCTAAACATTTCAGCTTCTCAAATGTGGAGATGCAGTTCAGTGTGTCAGTCCACCACTTTTCAGACTGAAATATCTCAGCTGTCTTGAAATGTTGTACAGACATTCATGACCCCCAGTGGGGGTGACCCCCCTAACTTTCCCTCTATTGACACTGTGGACTCCTGTTTGACCTTTTTTTAGGCTGAAACATTTATCTCTTATTCAGAATCAGTAGATAAATCAATGAGGAAAATGCACATTAGTTACCGCACTTTATTAGATGCAATACAAACTTGTAGTAAAACTAATCAAACAAGTTGTGCATACCTGTGCTAGTGTTTAGGCGTGTGTGTGGAAGTTTTTTTATGTGTGTGTGTGAGGTTGTACAATCATGGTGGGAACACTGACACAATAAACCAGGTTTGAAATGTCTAAAGTAAGGGTTCAGACATTCAAACAAGAAATTACAACAGTATTCGAGGGAAAGTCTGCGGGCAGAGCCATGTCAGCAGCAGGTTTCACCGCTATCAGACAGAATCATGTCTGATACCAAAAAGCATTGTGATGTTGTTTTTCCACCGTCCAATTTGCTTTGGGCTTGCAGCTATCTCATCTCATCCTATGGCACCCGTTGGAAATGATGTATCATTTCAAAAAAATCATTTGCAAAGTGATTTCAGCCCCAGTGCGTCCCTGACTCTGAACTGGAAAGGTTCTCCCTCCATCGCTGTCCTGGGGTCAGCAAAGCCAGCTGTCATTCGAGCTTTTTAGCTAGCGTTATTTCTTTCTCTTTCTCTTGTCTTGCTCTCCACACACACACACACACACACACACACACACACACACACACACACACACACACAGTTGCAGATGAGTCACTTCCAGGTACTTGGTGTGCTTAATGATGTGGCTGCTGCCTGTAATTCTGCTGGTGTGAAAGGCTGTAGAGCGTTGCCCTAACAGTCCCCCTGACCCCCCACCACCCCCTCTCTCTCTGTTACCCATGGCAACCACAGACAGACACTGTGCTTCCCGCAAGCCCTGCACCCCCCGCACACCCCCGAGTGTACATGTGTGAGCGAGGTGTGTGTGCACAAGGTGGGAATTGGTGACTGCAAGAGATTTGTGTGTGTGTGTATCTGCAGTGCACCTACTGTGTTTTACCATCAGCATTAGCAGGGTAAAAAAATGACTCGTATAGGGTCAAGCTCCTTGATGTCAATTTAACCTTAATGACCACTCTGAGCAGTTCCCACCACAGGCTGCTATTTGCTGCTAATGCTGCCGTGTTCCTGTGTGGAGACTGCGCGGCCCTTTTTACTGCTGCTGTAACCACGTTTGAAGGCTGCTGTTAAGTAGCCCTGCAGTCCTATACCATGTTGACACAGTGAGAAACTTGGTGAATGGGACTAGTGCCGAAATGATCTATATCAAAGATGAAGTAGTCTATTGACACAAAACTAATTGAGTCATTTTAGCAAAAATTCCAAACGATCAGTGCTTCCAGCTTTTCAAATGATTAATCTGCCTGTATGCTGCCTATACTTTTGACGGGCATTTTGCACAAATTTTTCGACATTACACAGATTAAACGATTAACTGAAAGACTGATGGACTTCATTATTTTTTGCAGCCCTAATAAATTGGACCCCTAATTGTGGCTCCTGTTGCCTTTGTGTAATGGTGTTGTGATGCTCCAAATGAACTTTATAAGAACTGGCTGTAATCATCTTTTCATTCAGTTTGCACTCGTGAGCTGTAACTGCTGTTTATCCAACAGAAGTACATCAGCTGTGAAATTATAAAGCAAAGAGCAAAAAATACTTTTCCTCAGGTGACAAGATTGTTGAGAGTAAAGAGGGACGTTTCCTTATTCCAGCCTCTCTTGTGATTTTGGTTAATACTGTTGCATTAAAACAAAGTCTTGCCCAGGACTTTGTTTCATGTGACAATCATGCAGGATTACTGAATCAGAGTTGACAAATATCCTGAATGTTGACTGTAATTTACTGTAATTGTGCTTTAATTCTTCAGAAAGTATTGCCTTATTGAAAATAAGTATAAATGTCTAGTCTGTATGCCTGGTAAAATAAAAATAAACTTGAATTATGTCTTCCCTTCTATATCTCCATTCTCTTTCTCAATCAGCCCAATTATTTTCATTTATTGATTTTGATCTACAGATTAATCTTGATTAATTGAAAAATGCCTGGTTAAAAATTCCTGAAGCAAAAGATGACGTCTTCAAATAGCTTGTTGTCTATTAACAGAACCCCAAGCTATTGATTTACTATCGCATAAGACAAAGAAAAGGCTGGAACTAGGGATAATTTGGTATTTCTGCTTGAACAATGACTTTATCAAATCAAATTATCAGAATAGATAGAGTAACGGATTGGTCGACTAATTCCCCAATTCGTCCTTTGCCTTCTTGTTGTCCACTCCCATCCCTCATCTCCATCTCACCTCTGTGACAGGTAAGAGGCAAGACCCTGACGACGCCAAGAACTTCATTCGCAAGTTGTACGAGCAGCAGGCCATCAACCGCGACAATAGGGAGGAGTGGAAGACTCTCTACCCGCACTTCACCTGCGCCACAGACACCAACAACATCCGCAGGGTCTTCAGCGATGTCAAAGACACGGTGCTGCTCAAGTCTCTCAGGGACTATGGGGTCATCTGAACTTTTACTCAGCGGTGAAAAACATTAGGAAAGCAGTGGTTCTTGTCTCTGTCAGGACCATGAAGGACCCGATGAAGATGTCGCTTCTTTTTCCACGTAAAAAAAAAAAAAGCTTGAACAATCAGACCATCGCCCATCCTTCATGCTTCTGTCCACCCCTCCTCCTCCTCCTCTTCTCCCTCATCAGGTCTTAATGAATAAGCAGGTGGAGAAAGAAGAGACAAGTTTGTACTCTTCTCTCACCTTCACCACCATCATTACCCCGCTCTCTCCTCCTCTTCCTCTCACTGACGTTTAGGGAGATTGGGATCCACAACAAGACTGAGTGACTTGGAGCGAGAGCCAGTAATCGCCCTCGTCCTCTCAGCCAGCGGCTTTTTATCCATTTTCATTTTCTTTTGTTTTTTTAAGGTGAAGAAGTGTGTGGGTCATGCAGATTCATGACTGAACTGATCCATAATTGAAGCAGGAGCAGAGATGCTATGAAGTGCTGTGCTGCCATTAACGAAGTAATGACTTTAAGTAAGTGGAGATGGGGTCATGCCTGGGTACACCACCCTGTCACACACATTTTGAAGGTTTTATTTGAATCCACCAGGTACATTCAGGTGTAGTAAATGCTCACACACATTGTAAACACACAGATTCCATTATGTACCATAAACGGCAAAACATGAGTTAAAATCTACTGTAACCTTTTATTAGACACCCTGAGTCAGATGATTTTCTCTGTCATTAATGTCACCACAGAGTCTTTGATTGTTTCACAAACACTGCGCTCCTGTCAGAGTGCCAAAATCCCTATTGATTACAGTTATCTCACACTGGCAACATTTCTTATTATTAGTTACATATTATCTCATTCAACACATCTGTTGGGCACGGTCTCTATCAGTTATCATGTGCAGAAAGATTGTGTAACTGCCTCCTTCCCACGGTGCCATAACAACAGTGTGCGATACCATCCTTACATTTGCCTCCAGTCTGTTGCTCTCTGTGTGAAATGGTTTATTATTGTATTTATTGTATGCAACCCTCTGTGTTACATATGGATAAAAATGCAGACTGTGTGTTCAGAAAAGAGAAGAACACAACAGGAGAGTGAATCTTTATTGGAATTTCCTCCACAGCCAATACAAGCAGAAAGCAAAGACAGAATCACAATGAATGTGATGTGGATGAAAGAAAAGTTCATATAAAATAAACATCTAGAAACCAAGCAAATGGATATTTCTAGCTTCTGTTCGCAGAGCAGAATTTCTTCAACTTCCTCTAACTTTGCATTTTTTAGTCAAACACCAATTAAACTGTACAGTAAAGCAGCTGAGCACTGGGTGAGGCGACAGGTATGATGTGTTTGGCAGGTTGGTGATTAGCAGATCCACCTGTTGTTGTGCATACATCAGTTTTGCTGAAGTGCGCTTAAACAAGACACTGAATCCTGACCCGCTCCACCGGTACTTTTATGTTTTATCGCTGGTTTTAAGAAAACTCTGATGGATGCACAGTAAAGGGGAAAGTCCTGACCGTCAGATTTTTAAGATTCAGTTTCCACACAGCAGTAAAACAGCTTTCTAACAGTACTAATAAGTTTTCAGATAGCTCATTTTAAGTCTTCATTGAACCTCGGAACTGAGTCACACGGACACGTGGTTTAGGAGATTCTGCACCGCTATCTTCAGCCATCTTCATTCAATTTTCCTGTCAGCTCAGCGCAATTAATACACTTCATTAAAATCAATACCGTAAATTTGAGCACAAGTCACAGTTGGGAGCTGACAAGTTTTAAAAGGTCACGACGAGTGAAGGAACTGAGACTTGTTTGTCCTGTGAGAAAACAGCTCGATTCACACTGACGGAAAAAAAAAAAAATCCAACAGGCGATCTGCTGGGTAAAGGGTAAAAAATATTAATATGAGGTGGCAGTGTGAACTCTGTGTGTCCTCTTTATATCAGTGTGTGTGGAGAGGGGCATTTTATAATATTGATTAGAAGCGTGAGTTCTACTGCCGTGTGCGTCATTGAGTGTTGAGTGGAAAATGAAATTAACCTTGATGGGAAGCTAACATTAGCTCACAATGTGTCTGTTATGTGGTTTCGGCTGTTGTTTTGTTAATTGTACATAAAGTGTTTTGATCTCTACACACTGCTACACTTTGCATCCAGATGTGGTAGCTATATTGTTGAATCTTTTTGATGCCTTCAAACACAAATGTATAGTTTTACAGTACATTTACTGATGATTACAATACCTTTGGTTGATTTTTAACTGCTGTATTTTTTTTAATATTGTTTACCAACAGCACATAAACTGTGACTAGAGAGTGTGTTTGCTAGTGAACTACTTTTCAGGCATTGGGAGACCCCTCTCATACGGTGACAGTGAGTTATTTTGTGTAGCCTCAGGTGGAGGAAGTGGGCAAATATTTTTTTCTAGTTAATATTAAAAACAAACCTTTGAACACTCACCCCTCTGCTCGCTTTTGTTTGTCTTCCCTGGCAGATATGGCCAGACAGTCTCCTTGTCTGACTGTGTGATGTGTTTTCTCTTCACCACACGCACTGTGAGGCTCTGTCACGAAGACAATTATGGTCTCACAGGCTGCCATCACACGCTCGCTGTGACTCGCAGTTTGCAGATAAAACACTGCACAGGATTGACACATGGGATTTCTTCACACCACACTCATTTCCATAAACCACCGTGTGTGTGTGTTCCTGACGTGACGACTGCGAGACTTCCTCTGTAAAAACAGCTGTCACATCTCTTGAGAAAACTTTCGCCATGTTCAGAGTCTGAAAATGTAGATTTGACAGTTGAGGGCAGTTCAGGCTTTACACAGTCAGATGATAGTTGTTTATGCTGTCTTATTCCTCCTTCCTACTGGCAGAAGTAAAATAGTTACTCATTAGTGAGTGACAAATTCTCCAAACAAAATTCAGTCACAGAGCAGGAATCCAAGTCACTCTGTACATAACAAATATTATATAGATAGACAGATAGTGAAGCACGTTCCTGAGTAATTTCACTGTCATACACACAAATGAACATGCGCATACACACTCATACGCTGCGGATGGTAGTGGCTGTCAGCACCGCACCACGGGAGTGTGAGAGTGTGATCCTGGTGACTGTCAGTCTCATCCAGATGACCTGACATTCTCAAGTGTGTGCGTTTGAGTGTGTGTGTGTGTGTGTGTGTGATAGAGAGAGAGAGAGAGGTGTGGTGAGGTTTGTCTGGCTGTACATGTGCATCTGTGCGTACAAGAATGTACGTGTTTCTGAGTGTCTGCGTGTGTGTGTGTGTGTGTGTGTGTGTGTGTGTGAACCTCCCAGACAGTGACAGGGCCACGGCAGTCCTTCTGTCTCAGTCTGACAGCTCTGTCAGCAGCAAGGGTGCCTCGTTACTGCGGCCTCATCACTCCACCTGAAGCCCCTTCATCCTTCAGCCAGCATCACTGTGGCCAATTAACCATGAAAACGCAAAACAAAAAACACTGATTAAAACAAAAGACCACCATTTACCTTTGACATCTAAAAATAAAGTAGGAAGAGACACTGAAAGCACTGTTAAAATAAAATTTAAAAATTCAAGTGAGCCATCCTCCATCCTGCAGAGGACACTAATGATGCATTCACACAATGTTGAGTCCTGTTATTCTGACTCTGTTCTTTTGTTGCATATTAGCAGTTTGTTAATCTGTAAGTGAGACCAGATATAAACAAGAAGTGTATAGTTTTACCTTTTAAAATTGTTGCATTAGTGTTAATATTTTTATTTAGATGTAACTGCCAATGAACGTTGACGTGAACGATTTTTCCCATCCGGCTGCACGGAATTATGGTCTGAACGGTATGATGTGAACGTGGCCTATAAACAACAAACAGGTTTCCCGTTTACAAAAAATTCAGGATGCAGGTGCAGCAGGTGGGTAGAAAACAGAAAACACGTTGCCACAATGCCATGATAGCAGGCAACTTGCTGGAAACCAGTAAAATTACTTTAGAGGTGAATTTGTATGCAGCACTTTTTCTCGCATTTCCAAAACTTCTTTACTACACACCAGATGCTGGACATCTGTCAGCTATAGCTAGCTAACATGATGTAGCTAGTAATAACGCCAACCCAGACTACACTAAGTCAGCTCTTGCAGGTAGTGAGAAATTAACTGTATGTGTTCAAGACCATCGATGGACAGAATCGGTTAAAGGCACAGGAGCCCCCCTCACACAAGTAAGATTTAAAAAACAAAAGTAACACTAGCATATGAAATTCCTGATGCTTGTCTGCTACACAGGTTAAAAGCAAAGAAACCCACTCATTCTGGATATTTGTACATTAGCATGTCTGAACTTCCTGCTGGTTAATATCAAAATATACCAAACACTGGGAAGTATATGCAAGATGTCTTATGTCAGTGTAAAACACGCATGACTGCAGTGTAAACAGGCTAAACTTCACTCATAACAAACAGGATTTAATAAGAAATGATTAGCTGAGGAGGATTATGAAAAGATAACACTTGTTTGTTTTTTTTCCTGAAATATGAAAGCTTAAAAATGTGAAGCATGTTCCATTCAAAGCCACAAGGCAGCCATTTCTATCAGCTGTCACCAAGTCACACAGTGAAACTCTAAACGCAGGTCAATCAGAGTATTGATCACAGAGCCTGATGTTCATAGTAACAGTGTCAGCTGTCTCTGTCTAAAGCATGTGTTTCTTCCTCACCAGTTTCTGTGCAAAACTATCCACCACCTTATTAAAATCCAGGACAGTAGATGCAGTAATAGCTAATGCACTTTGAGCTAACAGGGATGTTTCCATCTTGGAATATTGAACATTTTCCACGCATTATTCCGGTTTTTCTACCCCCTGTGCGCACATGTATCTAACATGATGTCGCTCAAGCTGCAAGATTGAGAAGAACTCTGCAGCAGCTGTGAAGTGAGCAGATGAAAGTTGGTGCTTAAAGTAAGGTTGGTCTCTTTTGGTGTGTGCAGTCTGTTGATTTTTGTTCATCTTATTTAGTTTGAAAAAAATAAAAAGATTGGTTTGGTTTCTGCCTAGAAGAAGCCACCATAACGGACTTGTATCCACTGCATAAGCTCACAGAATGGGCTCCAGTTTGGGACAGACCCAATTTTACATGGCTGACATTTAAGATGATTGATTCCTCCAGAACTGTGCGAGTGAGCATCCAAAAAAATTGGCTGTGCTGAAGAAGACGAGGGGATTTGACAACAGGTGGGAAGCCGGGCCTTGGTGGCCTTTACTGATAATGAGGGATTTGTTTATGTAAATGTCAAATGACATACCCACATACGGCTACTCCCTGTTGCTGCTGTCCTGATCAACCCCCCGCAAATCTTGACTGAACCCAAGCGTGCATGTGCTCAGCTCCCCTGGGTGCTGAGCGACGACCGGTGAGAAGTCCAGCAGCTTGTGTGATCTCCTGAGCAGAAGCGGAGCTGAGATGTGTAGCGCAGCTGGTTAGCCGGTGGGCTTTTTAAAAACCCATTTTGCTGCCTGGTTTGTTGCTATGGACTGCCTGTTGCTGATAAGAGCCGGTCAAAGCTTTCCCATTTCCACCAATGTCCCTCAAAGCAGATACACACCTGCTGTGCACTTATCAAACATACGCTCGACATATACAGATACACACACAGATTCTACCGCAGCTGCAATCACAACAAATAACCTGTCAACATTAGTGTGTAAAAATAGCTGCAATAATGTAAACACCTGGAGAACACAATGAAACCTAATACAGCAGCAAAGTGAGGCTTATAATGTTCAGAGAGGTGCAGATTTAACTGCGTGGTAGTTGTTGAAGCTGTACTTTGTGATGTTGAATTGGATTGCATCACTGTATATTGTAAGATATAGCTGTTATTGTGTACCCACCCTGTACCTTTTCACTGTGGCAAGGGAGACGTGTTTTCAAAGCCACTGCAGCATATGGTCACAAACAAAAAAAAGGTGCTTATCAGCAGAAGAAATGAATCAATTTGCCAGCATGAATCACCACTCTGTTTCCCAAAACAGCTCCAGGATTTGTAGTGGCAGCTGGCCCTTTGTAGCCCGACTCTCCCTCGCTGTGTGCTGTTTCACTCACATTGCTCAACTCGGAGGGGGCAAGGGTCTGTCTGAACGCTGTGCATCGATAAATCCTACAGGATCTTGACCTGGTCCAACAAGGCTGAGTGTCAGTCATTTAAAAAGCACAATTAACAAGAGCTTTTTACTCAGTAATAAAATCCAAAGTAACGTTGCTGTTTGCCTCTGTTCATTATTCATCACTCTTGTGTTTGTGGGGTTGTTGTTTGTTGTTGCTGTTGCACGTATCTTCACAGCTATCGGTTCAGCTGCAGAAAATGATATGATGATGAGAAAAATAATGGCAGTGATGATGATAATGGTGAAAAAGCCAAGGACGAATAGATAGTGGTATAAGAAGATGAAGAAGCACAAGAGTATCTTTTCTGCTGTGCTCTCTGATCAACAACACCTGGCTCGGACTGCATCTTGTGCCTTAATGAGTTTTTGAGAAACTGCTGTAGGGTTTTGGTTTATTAATGTGGAGGAGGGAGCAACACAAAATTTCCCAATTAAAATGAAGATGAATTTCAGCAGTGGGTCCCCTGTTGTGGCTCTACTTTTGTCTCTAAATCTCTGCCATACAGGCAGGTCATTAAGCACTAAAGGCTGCTCTGGTCCCGCAGCATCGCACACATCACATCCCTCCCTGAGAGCTCTGTGTACTGTACACCAGAGCCACAAAGCTCCGCAGGGTGGAGGGGGAGGCTCTGATAGACTGAACTCATCAGGACAATTTGATGTGGTGGAATTACTGGCACACATGCATAATTCAACTTATAGAGATGTGCTGCAGTGTGAAAGCTTTCAGGAACCTCCTTCTTTTCATTTTGATATTCATAACTTACAGAGGAGAAGAGAATATATTAAATTGAAGTTGAATAACATCAAATCCCCAAAGACTGGATTTATGAGGAGTTTCCTGGAAAGACCTATGTAATTTGGTATGAATTACAAGGAAAATAAAGACACTGTTCAACTGGTACACTTCTACTTTTCCAATTAATTGCTAAAGAGAGTCTTTCATTGCCCAGCAGGTCACCTGAGCATGCAACATTTTAAAAGGTGACTACAAGCAAGCATACAATTCGGCACAATGAAGATTTTCAATAATAATAATGAATGAATAGTTACTTGCAGACCTGGATTTTAATTTAGCTATTCTTTCAAGGAAATTCCTAAAGTCCCTAAAATTAGTATAAAATTACACAGTTCTTTCCAGAAATTAGGTTTACTGTATGACGTGTGAGGCATTATGATAAACAGAGGTTGCTCATCTTAAAAAGCAAAGCCATTAGGATGTAAGTAACGTAAAGCACATTTTATTTATATAGCAGCTTTCTAGATGTCACAAAGTGCTTCACAATAAAAGACAAAAGAAAGACAGAAAATAGAGACACAATATAAAACTGACTTTATTCAGCATCTAAAAATATTTTCATTCAACCAGTAATAATAGTACTAATCATTATTTGCATTGCACTTTTCATAACAAACTTCCAAAGTGCTTCATAGAGGTGAAAAGGAACAATATAAATCACAGAAATAATTTGGACAATACAAAGGAAAAGTGTTTTGGTCAATGCTAAATGTCCCAAATGAATCAAAAACAGCAAGGGCACAGACAGGAAGTCACTGAGGTTGTAATAAGGTGAATTTAAACACGGAGGCTGATCCAGAGTTCAGATGCCCTGACATCTCCTTTATTTTTAAGTCTAGATTTGGGGACGGCTAGTTTTGCTGCAGGATCTGAGGTTGATCGTGTGCTTTATGAGTAAAATCTAGAAATCTATTCTAAAACCAACCGGAAGCCAAAGCAAAAAGGATCAAACCTTAAATGCATGAGATTCTTAATTGGTTGGTTCATGTACTTGCTGTTTGGCTTGTGACTCGATCAAATGAAGCTGTGATTACTAGTGACCCCCCATCACATGTCTATAGGTTATGACCTATAATAACCCTGAGGTTATTATACTTTTAGAGGATTGAAGAGATAAAAATGATAGTTATTCTCAAGAAATAAGAGGAAATGAGAAAAATGAGCATAAATTTGTGTGAATGTTTCTTTCTGTAGTCATATCCTGTTAGTTGTCCTGTGACCCCTCAGATCAATCTTATTAATACTTCAGGTGCTATTTCACTGTATTTTACACTGGGAAGTCTGATGCGATACTCTGATGTTGAAGTGGTTTGTATTGTTGTCACTCAGGCACCAGTTGTTCCTAACAGCGCAAACATGTCTGATGTATTTTCATATAATGGACAACAAAGGCTCTGTTCTGCTGCTGTTATGTCTTTGTGCATCCCAAGAGCCCTTTGTGTCATCGTCTTCTTCCTCTTTTCTTTGTCACTCTGCATGGTGCCACTCTGATCACTCCATCTAATGGAGCACAAAGCAAAAGGAAACAGAGAGACTGCCGATCATCTGCTCTTATCTCCCTTGGGGCTTAATGTTACAGCATGACACACACACACACACACACACACACACACACACACACACAGTTATCCATTCTGTATACACAGAAATGTATCTAAAGTCTCCCTCACTTCCCCCTCCTCCCACGCAAATACTTAACAGCAAAGTTTGCAAAAAGTTCTTTTTTCCACTCGGCCAGACGCTCAGTGAGCTATGCGCTGTTTACCCCATTATCGTCCCTGACCGCTGACACCAAATCAAATGGAAAAGTACACACACATATATTTGTAGCCGGGAGAGACGCTTGCGAGATATGAGATCCACATCGGGTCAGCAGCTTGGCGCTTCTAACTGGAGAGGTTTTGTCTCGGTGGCCCTCTCCTCTCCCCGAGGGAATACATTGTCTGGTCTGGTCTGGTTTGGAGCAGCAGTTCAGTCTGTAAAATGCTTTAAAAGCTCCTAGTTGCAGTAATCTGAAGGGAGTAACCTGGTTTGTCTGCAGTGGTGGTGGGGGAGAGAGTGTGTAGACGTGCAAATAAGAGTATTTTTACAGGATGCAGAAACTTTATGAAATTAGGTCATTTTGTGTTTAATCTGTAAATGCACCTTCATTTCTAGATGATATAAAAACAAAGGACTTCTTAGCTTTTTACATAGGACAGACAATTCGCAAAGCCCCGTCCCCCTTAGTGGAAGTAACGCTCAGCTATTATAGGCAGTAAGCGAGGTGCTAGCCAGACATGCTAACGATTGCGGCTTACATTAGCGCTAACAAACACTGTTTAACTCATTCCTTTCACTTTTGCTCTTGTGCTCCATGCACACCACTTCATCATGTGGAGAAATCCAAAGACTGACATGCCTGCTGTGCCTAGTTACGGTTGCTAAGCTATGATTGGACAGTTGCTGTTCTGGGGGACGGGTTAAGTGAACGGTCAATTGATTCAACTTATTACTGTTTGTCAGGAAATTGTGTTCCCCTGCAGCAAACTCAGATTTCAGATGTTGAGCGATACTTGGATTACTAATTTCAAGCAGCCTCTGCTAATTAATGATCATACCACACTGTCATGAAGTGAAACCAGTGGCTGCCTGGCATGCTTTGGAACATGATCAGCAGTGATGTTGTGATGAGTGTACACTAGTGTGGGATAGATGACTAAAAGATGCAATAACAAAGGTGACGTGGCAGTGGACGGATTTTACAGATAAAAATGTGTATGCATGTGTTCTTGTACAGTATGTGAGCACTTAATATGTGAATGCATTCATGTAATTTGCCCATGTGACGTGCGTATGTGATTGACTGGCAAAGCCGTTGAGGAGAAGTGAAACCTCTCCGCGTGTGAGAGCTGCACAGGGTCCTGAAATGTGATAGAACCAATTATGGCATTCAGCGGTGCATGTAGAAAATGCAGATAACACCGGCTCTCTGAGAGAACTCTTCAACAATGGTTTTGCCTGTCTGTCCTACACAATTACAGGCTGAAGAGAATGAGACACTTCTTCCATGAAGCAGTTTATTGTAAGTACCGTAACTACTCCTGGATCCTCAGACGTTAGTACTCACATTTCATTTACATAAAAAGAAATTTTAAGGGAAAACATGCGCAAATAGAAGTCAGTAACAAGACATTTTCACATTTTACTTTCACTGTAATGTTTTGCTTTCAGTATTTTCATAACATAATTACCTTAATAAGTCTGTAATTACTCATAATTTTTCACTCACACGGACAGCTTGCATCCTTTTTGTAGACACATGAAATCATATTCATTTGTAGTAATTAATACAATTAAGCCACTGCCATTGAGCTTTTAGCTAATTAAATTCTCAAAAGCACCCAGTACTTTAATTTTATGATTTTGATGCTTTGGGAGTTTGGTCCAGTGGTCACACGATTCCTGGTTCGAAGAGACCAGCTGTTCTTTGTGTGTGCAGTAGATTGATTTGTGTGTGATGCATGTGCACCGCTTATTATATTGTATTCTGCATGCAGTATAAGTAAGTAAGTAACACCGGGTGACTTGCATCATCCAAAATAGGAACCCAATGAATTAGTCAGTAAGCCAGTTACTCATCCAGTATGTTTTATTTCTGCAAGCCAGCCGTAGTGTGCGACTGCTTATTTAGCCTCAAAGCTGCAGGGAGTTTGCAGGAGTTCTGATCATCTCAATTACAGAGACAGATGGCGTGCATGATGTTTCCACCAGCGCATTCGACCACCTGGGAGCCAGAAACAGAGCGAGTGCCACAAACTTTGGATCCCCGGGTAGCAATTTTCCTGAGCACCACATTATTGCACTGTGCTGAGGCACATTCGTGGGCTTCTCGTATAGCAGAAATTGAAGAGGATGATTCAAGTCACCAAAATGTACACCACAAGGATAATGTAGAGATAAAACTGGTGGGGGTTTTTAATGTTTAATGAGAATCAGCTGTCCAGAGTGTTTAACATCTTGTTATACTTACGAGTTTGGCTCTTTTCTCCTCTTTTTCTTTTTTACCCCTTGCCTCTTTGAATTCAGCGTCAACAATGTGTTTTATGTCATTTTGGCACACAACATGACTTACAAAGTAAATTACTGTATGAAACCAGAGCGCGTAAAGATCTCCCTTTGCACACAATAGTACAGGAAAGCAACAATGAAATTATCAGCACTGTGTCACCTGGTCTTTCCGGCCCTGAGGGAGGGCCCCTACTCTTAGTTGCACGTCAGCCTTCAGAATAATAAATTGCACCCACACACAGCCTTTGTTCTTGTCCTTTGTCTGGGTCCACAGCCGAAGGAGGAAGTGGGAAAGGAGTTATGAAATGATGGAGCTCTGCACCAGTCAGAGCAGGAGTCCAGCGCGCTAAATGATGCGTCCATACAGCGATTCCATAATGGCTTTCAAATTGGGCGCAAGCAGCACAGCGGCAACGTTTCATGTCAATCATTTCTTTTTCTGGCGCTCTCTCTTTCTCTGGCTGTCCTTCCTGCCCTACCTCCACTGGCTTTCCTTTCAGTCTTCCTGCGCCTATCTGTCTCCCTCTGAGTTTTTATTCTTCCATCTTTCTGTCCGTCTTCCTCTCATATTCTCGGCCTCCTCCAGTTTCTCAGTCTTTCTGCTTTCATGAATGAGGAAGGGATACACGAGAGCAAGACACAAGGAAGAACAACGAACGTGTTGCTCAGACGACGAAACCATTGTGCTTGTAATGGCAAAATCTGACTGTACTGGTAGTCCCTTGGCGATGTAGACACAGGGTTAATAGGAGGCTGGGATATGTGTACAATGACAATTACAAAGCTTCATTCATACTGTCCAGCTACACAGTGTGATGCTATACACACTCACACAGAGGTGAGTCAAAGGCTGGAAAGCAGCAATGGGTTACACAAAAGCCTCTTAGCATTGAGTCAAGCCTTTTTCCACTGTGTGTCAGTGAAGAGAAGAGCATCTCTCATATTAAGATCAACCACAACAAAACCATCATGGAACCGAGCTGAAAATATTATAAATCATATTAAATGGAAATTATTACTAAATAATGTGAATTAATATGAAGTGAGGTCAAGAAGCCAACCAACTGCACTACAGAGGAATGTTTTTGGAAGGGAAAGTGATGATGTTTGCATTCATACAAACCATATTGTTTGCATTCAAAATTAGCCTTGAAATAGGAAACTGAAATGGATGTGGATCACCACATGTTTTAAAATAAATACAAAACATGTGATGCAGTTTCATGTCAGGTCAAGTGGAGGTTGACTTGAACATGTCCATCTCATGAGTGACAGCTATTAACTGGGCACGGACAATTTAAAAAGTCTTCACTGCTACTGCCTCTTCTTACTGTGACAAAGACAACGCTTTATGTTGAAACGTTTGTTGCTGCACCTAATCAAAATGCTCTAACTATGAGCATCACCACAGACCCTGTCTGAACTCTCCTGTCTGTTGGGGTATTTCCGCATTCTCAAGTCAAGACAAATCAGTTCAAGTATATCTATAAGCCAAATACTGCATCCAATAACTCATCCAGAGAGAGATTTTTTAAAAAGAATAGTCAAATCGAAGCAACTGATATCCTGACTTTCAGATCCTAGTATGGATCAAGCTCAAAAAACACAAACACACATAATGCAACCAATAGCATCAATCATTAGACCATCCCTACTGGTAAACACACACGTCTTTTCAAACGCCACATCTTCAGTTTGTAACGCAAGCGTTCTATCATACATTTGTAGTTTCCGAGCAAAGCTTACATGACCCTGGTGACACCATCAGTTATTTTTTTTTTTTTAAGACTTCAGAAAACTCCTCCGAAGCATCAGAAGACTGAGTAGTACTCATGTAAAAATCAGTGGAGTGCCCCTTTAAAATCACCAGTAAACCTAACCTGCATGTCTTTGAACTGTGGGAGGAAACCGGAGCATCCAGAGGAAACCCATGCAGAGACAGGGACAACATGCACACAAAGAAAGACCCCAGGCAGCAGGTTCTGGATTCAGACCCAGGACCATCTTTCTGCCAGACTACAGTGCTAACCACTGCACTGATGAGGAAGGCTAACACAAATAAAGTCAAATGTGTTGGTTTATAATTAGTCCAGTATCAGTTTTTAACAGTTTTAACTCAAACAAAATGTGCTGTTTTAAACATATCAACAAAAAAATAAGTGTATTTTATTAAAGAAGGTGAGGCCTCACTAGCTTTGTATTATTTATACATTGAAATGACAGTAAGCAAATACTCAACCCATAATACATTTCTATTAACAAAAACCTGTTTTTTGAAACATGGGTCTATGTTACCTTTGCCAATCAAAAACATACATAACCAGACAAAGATTATGTCATTGATGATGCTATAGGTATTTATTGTGTTGGTAGTATGCTGTCACCTGGACTCCTGCAATCTTTATAGCAGTGACCACAGTGGAAATAAGTCCTCGACTTTATTGTGTCACATTTGTTTTGTAGTTGTTTGTGATCTCATAATGTCAAATAATCTAAGCTAGAAAATAAACTAACTACCAAGCGATATGACAAGTCAACACGTTTGTTTGTAGAGCCCCCAGTCACAATTAAAGTCTCAGAGGTCTCACAGCAACCAACACAATAAATGAAACCACAAAGGAAGAAAAGTATAATTTTTAACAGACAGAGCCTCATTTGCCTGGACTAAGACTGTCAGTCTTTAGTCCTTTTAAATCTCTGGGAGCATCTTGATAACACAACACAGAATTGTAATTTCGACAGAGATGGTGGCTTTGCCCCAAATGTGCCTCCCTCAGAGCTCCCAGCAATTAAACAGAATTTTCTGTTGGTGCAGTTTTCTTTAAGTATACACCAGCTTTTTCTTTCTCTGCTCAGTCATGGTGGTTATCACTTTTTTATGTTGTTAATTACCCAGTTCCTCTTCTGTTTAGCTTTAAAAAGTCTGTCGCTGCTTTTAAAAAACAAAAACAAACAAAAAAAAAAAAAGTAAAAACACAAATTAGTTTGTCAGTAGATTTCTCCTGAGAAACACTCCTAGAACAAAAAACTGGGTAGGCCCATACCGTGACTTCCTATTTCATTTTAATGGAGATGTAGACTCTGAACAGACATTTATGACGCTCATGCGAGAACATCACAGATCACTAGTTTAACAAAAGTGTCTGTATATTATAGCATTTGATCAATTTTGAAGGTGTTTAATCATGAAGAAAAACAATAAAGTAAAATAAATGAACTCTGTGACTGACAAGCTCACTGTGGTCTTTTGTCATTAACAGCTTCATTTCAAACATGGTGTGATGACACATGCTGAGACATGATGTGACAGGGATGTCATGTTGGTTTGAGGAGCTCAGGCTGACTGAGCGTCACAGACACATGTAAGAACAATTACAGCTGCAAGCAGCAGCAGCTAGGCTCCAGTGTAGCGATTTACTCATGAAGAGAACAAACAAAATATAAAAGTTAAAAAATAAATAAATCATCATAAAAGTGACTTACCTTCAGGCTGAAAAGCAGTGTTTCACTGTCCTACCTGGTCTGAAGTTTCAGGTCTTTCACCTTTGCACCTTGTTGCACCTGTAACCACATAAAACAGTGATGTCACAGTGTACTGGGGGTACACCTGTATGTCACGGTTCGTGTTCAGGAGCAGCAGGAGAAGGACCCAAATGTAGACAGCGTAGGCTCAAAGCAGATTTGAAGGTTTTAATGAAGTCTTACTTGTGGTACAGGCAGGCAAGTAAGCAAAACAACAGGTAAGTCCAAGTGCAGGAAACCTCCTCCATGGAACACAGAAACACTGAACACAGGATACATGACATAAGGCATGAACCGACGGGGAACAAAGGAAAAAGGACCAGTATAAATAAGACTAATGAGGTAACCAGGGGCAGGCGAGCCATGGGGAACAGGTGAAGACAATCAAGGGTAATGACACAAGGGCAGGAACACACAGGAAACAAGAGACAAGACTACAAAATAAAACAGGAAGCCACACAAAGACTACAAATCAAAATTACAACAAGAAACAGACTAAGACCATTATTCCTGACACTGTACATCACAGCACCAAGTTGAGAAGTTAAACTACTGGAGGTCAGCAAAAACAAGATTATCAGGGGGTGTAAAGTTACTCTTTAAATCTGAAACAGTTCATCCTCACGTAACAGCTTTAACTTTTGGGGGCATTTTTTGCCTATAATAGATAGCGTTAGTGGAAAAATGACAGGAAACGAGGGAGAGAGAAACGTAAACCGGGGACACTAGAGACATTCATCTCAAACCCCCTGATCCCCTAAGTTCTTAGCTCGCATAGCGACACACTTTCGCATTTTCTTTCAATTGGATAAGCATACATTCTGAATTTTTACAGATTTCATGATAAATGGATGAAACTTACCACAAGTCAGAGCACATGTCCTCTGTTCGTTTCACATACTAACATGATACTACGCAGCCTCTTGTTGCACACTAGACAATAAGATAATAATTTAAAAGTTATTGTTTGGGACTTTGAGAGATCTGTATATTACTTTGGATATGAAGAAAAATATCTGGCATTTACATTCAAACTTTTTTGAACGTATCAACTGATTATATAGAAGTTTGGCGTGAACAAGTTTGTATGTAATTCAAGGAGAAACAGTGAAGTTATATCTATCTTTCTTGTTCCCCATAAAATAAAACAAAATTCATGATCCGTGCTCCACGGGGGAACTAAAAACATTTGATTCACTGATGCAGTGGCTCTCTTCTCAGCGGTATGGTGCAGGGTTTCTGCTTAGGGTATAATTACAGAGATAGATGAATATAAGGGTGTAATTACCTCTAGAGGAAGTTCACTGCAACTGAGACCCACAAAAGTGTGTGTATATATGTGGCAGAATTAAGGGGTTGTGACAGAGGGGCTGTAACCTGTGTGCATCAGTGTAGGTGCAGAGCTGGGTGGCCTATTTACATATTGTACACTAATGGATGTTTGATTAGATGAGGTGATGAGCCTGACCTTTCCTTTTTATATGAGGGCTGTGATGAGGCCGCTGTGGAGAGGCTGTACATGAGGCTGAACATACATATACATGAATACACGCAGACATACATATTTTTACATCTGATAGATTTAAAAATACACAAAAAATACTCTTTCCAATATTTTCACATAAAGCAATAGTTTGACATGTTAGATGAGAGTTAGATAAACAGATCAATGATACCCTCATGTCTGTATGTTAAATATTAAGGTACAGCCAGTAGCTGTACCTTTGGACAGAGCCAGGGTAGCTGTTTCCTTGTTTCCAGTCTTTGTGCTAAGCTAATTAGCTAACCGCCTGCTGGGGGTAGCTTCATATTTATCATACAGACATGAGAGTGGTATCAATCTTCTCATCTAACTCTCGTCAAGAAAGCAAAAAGATGTATTTTCCAAAATGTTTAACTATTCCAATAATGATGGGTCCATTAGCTTAGTTTAGCATAAAGACTAGAAGCAGTGTAGCTAGCCTGGCTCTTTCCAAAATTCATAAATATGCCCACTAAATTACATGTCGTATCTCGATTGTTTAAATCAGACACAAACGGAAATATAAAAACGTGAATTTGTTGTTTTATGGAACCTTGTGTGGTGTGACAATTTCTCGACGAATGACAATTCATCCATCTGCCTCTGTGCAGTGTCTCCACTGGTTGCCTGGCAACCTAGTGACAACAAGACTCGCCCAAGAAATAGTTACAGCACTTACAATTGTCATACATACATTTCTGTTTGTGTACAGATTACACAAATGTTCATTAGTGATCTTAAAGCTGTGAACTATTCCTTTAAGCAATGTAAACCAGTTAAAGCAAGCCCAACTTTGCCATTGCAGAATCAGAGAAGAAAAGTGACAACACTGAGTACTTCTCTACTTGATGGACATGCTAATTCCAGCTAAAACCAGCGAGAGTGAAGCATTAAGAGACATGCGGATAAAGATAGACAGAGGTGGAGAGAAGAGAGTGATGTAGGGAGGAACATTGTGAGATTTCAGATGAGTGGGGAGTAGGGGGGGTTGGGGTGGGTATTTAAATGCACTCTCAACCTTTCAAATAAGGCATTATGGAGCACTTAGCCGTGCCAAACAATACTGTAATAACATTTTCCAGGCGGCTCTGGGTGACCTGCAGGGATGTGCCCATTGCCTTGCTGTGTATTTGTGTATCTATGTGTGTGAACTTGAGCATAAGGTGTAACTAACATTCATGCATTATACAATATGTCTATATTAGCACATGGTGTTTGCCTGCACTATTTTGCCATAAAACAAATGATAAAAGGCATTTTTTAAATCATCTTTATCTTGAAAACAGCATGTTTTATTTATATATGTAAATGCAACGTACAATTATGCATGTACCAGAAATTCACCTGCACATTAAGGCACATATTTCATTGTTCATCTCATTATTTTGCTCATAACACAACTCACAACTGTCTCTACTTTCTCTTATGCCTCCTCTGTGCTGCCAGCCCAAACTAGCAATGGCACATTTTCATTAAGGACAGAGGGCAACCCGAGTCCTTGGTTGAGAAATCATGACACAGTGGATCCTCTTTATTTTACAAATGTTGAATAATGAGCTTCAGGTCATGTATTCGCTGTCACTGAATATCTAGTGTTTTCGAGGGTGCAGCTGTCATCTCGCCTGCGGTGCTGAATCCCTCTGCAGCACAGACAGAAATCCCAGCCTACGGCTCTGCGCAAATGAACCCAGGTCTACAGAAGCAGACATTGAGAATGAAAAGTAGACTGAAAGCTCAAGCGCAGATGTAATCCCTAAAAATCCATGAGGAACCACAGAGGTACCTCTCTGACCTCTCATACAGTCCAGATATGATTTTCCCTCTAACTTTGCCAGAGGCGGAGGACTGACTGTGTTTACCTGGCAGCAGAGCATCAGATAGGCTCCTGTTTCCTGTCCTGCTCCCTATCAGCACTATAACAAACATCTGTGGGCCAATTTAAGCAGCTATCATGGCTGTGATTGGATCACTGAGTTTTGATGTGACAAGAAAAAGCACATGCCAATGTCAGCATTGTATAATTGTAATAACTGATTAACTGAACCAGACTCATATGATAAGTGATGTATCATAAACTGTTATTTGTTAGAAACTGTTTTGTTTCATTGAAACTGCGACTACTTGGATTCCAAAATGTCCATGTTTTGTTCCGAAGTGTTGTTTCTCTTTAAAAAACCATTACCTGTCTGTCCTGGATGGATGAGATTTAAGGAGTTTTTCACTGTTGATGATAATGGGGAATTTGCAATTTAAGCTGACTCCATCACTTGATGAGCTTCACCGTCGTCAAAACACTGAAATTGCTGCAGCTGCTGGGGTCTGAAAAGTGGTGGATCAGTGAAATGAGCATTGAGAAAACCCCCAACACAAGGAGGCTTTTACTATTTATCTCACCAATGTCTGCCTCAGCTTACACGATGTGGCCTGTTTTATCTTAAAAATATGTTTTGTGTGACTTTAATTTTCCTATAAGACGCATCCAGTATTTATTGTAAAGGCATGTATGGCTACTGTCATTCCCACGTCTTCATGAAATAGGTTGTGCTGGAAGCTTAGTGAAGTAGTGACTACTTGCGGGCCGTTCAGTCACTGCCATTGTTAATGGCTAGTTTAATTTCATATGTGGCAGAATGGATGCAATGAGGAAAGTTATTCTTGGCTCTATTGGGTCCACACCTCTAAATCGCTGCCCACACCTGAATTTTTCTTTTCAGCAATGCCAGCCATGCTCATTGGCGGCTGTTGGTGTTATGACCGGAGACAGGCTAGAACCCAGAAGCACGACACACGTAACGCAGGCAAGTTCAGGAAACAGTTCAGTTCAAAGTTCAAACAACGGCAAGCAAGGGTCAATACCAGAAGGTCAGTCTGTAAGGTAATCAAATCCAATAAGGAGCAGGCAGGAATACAGCGTAACAGGTTGCCAGTCAACACAAACTAGACGACCTGGCAGAGAGAGCGTGAAACTGGACCTGTATAAGTACTGAAGGACTGATGAGGGAATGGGATACAGGTGAGGAGATGGGTGGGGAAGCTCAGGTGAGGTGAATGAGGTGATTGCAGGGGAGATGGGAGTGGCAAGAGAGTTAGTGAAATGACATGAAAAACAGAGCAGGAAAAGTGAAACATGACTAACGACTGGCTGGAGCTGGAAAGAGAACGGAGCCAATCATAGTTTTGTAGACGGGATTACAAATGGGGGCATGATCTTCCCATGCCAGAGCCAGAAAAATGGTTGAAAAAAATTACTACAAAACTGGCGACAAGAGTGGATGAGATCAGTGCAGCGGCACAGGTCGAGTGGCATATTTCTTTAACATTAAGTGCTCCTAACAACCACTACTGCAGCTTCTGTGACAACTGAAAATGACAGACTCATCTGATGTGTGTTGGTTTACAGTATGAGGTGAATGCACCTTTAATAGGCCACTTCTTAACACATTTTCATTACCACCACATGATTTGTCAATTTGTCACTCTGTTTACAATTGTCAGTTAAGTATTTAATCACATGTATGCTAAAACATGAGAGATTTTAACAGTAAATAGAAGTTTGCATTGTTGTCTCCATGGATGTATCACAATGATACATTTTACATCGTCTTTTGATTAATGCACACAACTGCAGCAGAGAAGGAAAAGGTGTGTGCACTAAGAGCAGCGTTCAAATGTCAAGAATGTGATCTAATGTGACACAATACATTTTTTAAATCTATTCTATAGATTCTAGTATTAATGTTGGTAGTATCAGTACTTTAGGTATTGATTGGCCTTCCCCTGATTTTAATAAAAAAATGGAAAATTTAAAATATCTTGAATATTTTGCATCCCAACACTTTTACTGTCATGGTTCTGTTTTTAAAGGTTGATATTTAATTCTGAACTGTTACTGTCATTATTCTTTTTTTAAATAATCTCACTGAAAACTGACACTTTCCTGGTCTAATCCTCACAGTCTGCTGCTGCTGCTGCTGCTGCTGCTGCTCCAAACCAGAATGACATTAGGCTTTTAGAGATAACAAGGTTTCCCATGCTCTCCTTCATCATTGGAGGTGTAATTAGACAGGTAATGCAGAGGAGAGCAGCTCCGGGCCCATCCTTCTTAATCAAAAGAGTCATAACAATGCAAATACTGACCCTTTGTTGACTCAGATGCCTAAAAGACTGATATCATTTTAACTTTTACAGCCGGAGAGAGACACCAGAAGCCAGCAGAGCCAGTGAATTCAGATGATGATACGCACGTCTTAATTCACAGGAGGAGGAAAGTTATGAGTTGCCGCGGATGAATAAAATGGGTAATAAAATTGGGAATGAGGGAGTGATGAAGCTTTTGGCCTCTCTCCCCTCCCCTCCCCTCCACCTCCTTCAAAGCCTGTCCACCCACTCCTCCTCCCTCTCACGAAATGGCACTGACTGTCTTCCTTTCTCTGTCTGGTCCAGCGTCTCTTCTTCTCTCCGCCTTGCTCTTTAATTTTCCCTCACCTTGACTCTCCCTCCACCCTCATCTCCTTCTACCTCTCTGCTCCTCCCTCCCCCCACCTGCGTCTGTCAGTCTCACTCGTTCTACCTCTTATCAGACAGGCAGTGAAGCATGGGGAAGCTGTATGCAGCGAAAAGAGCAGCAGGGGAGCTCAGGGCCGTGAATGCAGTGACTGAGGCTTAAGAGACTACAGAGCTGAGGCTGAGTGACTGAATAAAGGGCTTTAGACTGTAATAAAAGAGAATATTTAGACTTAAGGTCTAAGGATGGACATTACAAGCTGAGCACAAGCCGAGAGTGCTACAGGAGAAACGGTAAAGCTCCTCGTTTCCACATTGAGGTTAAAACTCAATTTCATAAGCTAATATTGTAAAGCCAGTGTGAATGAATAAATAAAATCATGCTCAATTGGAAGAAATCCATGCTATCACAAATGTGATATTGTATAAAAGCTGGACCTAATTTGCCCATAAGTTGTGGGGTTAACATGGTCCAGAGACAGAGCACTTTGCATAATTAAACAACATGTTCATGTGCAAGAAGACATTTAAAAGACATTAATTAAACCTTTACAATCGGTGCAAATGAACAATCAACACAGTTCATACAGTGTGGCGCTTTGGGGCTATCCATTTGGAGGACAGACTACATACACACAGCCAGGAGACACCACTACACTCTACAAATGGTTCAATAAGGAACCCCAGGGCTTTTATGTTCTTTTGACTTTAATTCATTAGAGCTTTTTTGTGGCCATTGCAAACTTGCACCCGTAATTTAAGTGAGCCATCATATTGCCCAGTGCTTTTGTTTCTATCTTATTGATGTTATGTAGTGTTTATGCAACTGTCATCAATTAAGGTTCAAAAGTAGTTTCAGTAACTTTGATCACATTTTTTCATTTCATTTCCAAGCTGTGGTCCAACTTTACAAAACCTTTCCACAGTAAATGTGTGCATGGGTATGTTTTCTCCTAGCAAGTATATAAAAGTATATAGTCTGATATATAGTTACAGTAATGTGTCTATGATAGCCTAAATAAGTATGTGGTAGACCTGGTTTACCATTACTATATAGATCATTCTGGTTTCTGAGGAAATTATTACAACAATAATTGTTATCTGTCAGATAAATGTTAACAGTAAGCAGTACATGAGTCTTTGTTTGTTCAAAAGGTATTTCTCTTTTACAATGTAGAGGGAAATTGTATTAAATTAATAACATTAAGTCTAGATATGGAGTCCTTGTTTACAACATACACGCACAATCATCCTTAAATATGATGTAATGGCAAACTTTTACATTTTTAGACAGCAATTTTCATGGGTTAGTTTTTGTATGGTAATGAACTGTTTGACTTAAAATCACAAAGTTTTCAACTTCTAATAGCAAGTGTTGTAGTGGATGCTGATTTATCTTAAAATGTGGACGGTAAACACATTTAATTTTATTTGAAAGAAATGCTGAGTGAGAGGCGGCACTGAGTTACAGAGGCTAGCTCAGAGCTGATGCAGGCTCGATGGAGATTCCTCCGCATTTCCAAATGCACCTGTTGTTGTGGTTAGTGAGTTATTTTGGCTGTCCAAGGTTATGGGAGTAAAAGCCTGGTTTATTTTCTGCAGAGTCAAGGTTAGACGACTGGCAGTTGGAGCACTTCTATCACTTGAATGGGCTTGAAACTCTCCTGGTTGAATCTTCAGTACAAAAGATGAATAAGTGCACTAGAAAGTATCTGATTCAAACAAAGTAACAAAACCTAATTTGGTAAGAAACATCCAATCAAAGAGCTTAAGGCTCTTGTATGCATCTCTAACTGTGAGCTGAAGCTGTGCTTTGTAGAAACATTTACAACAACAATATATTCAGCAGTGTAAATCCCTTCACTTTAAGATTCTGGGTCAATTTTGGATTAATTCAGCAACTATGGTGCAATGTTTTGTTCCCAGTTGCAACAATAAAGTGTTCTGAATTTGCTACAGCTTTGGAGTCTGGGGTATTGTAGTACTTAGAGACACTGACCATAGTCAGCTGAAGGAAAAAAGGTTATGTCTCTGCAAAGTTGAAATTATTCCATTACATAAACTTATAGTACTGATAATTATCCAGACTCCTGTGTTTCTGGACTGATGATGAATATAAAAAGAATACTTTCAAATGGAAATTTAGGATGGTCTATGTTGTCCTAAATAGATTTTAGGGTTTAAATGGTTTGATAATGTTATTTAGAACAATTATAACACTAATGCAGCAAGTCATAATGAGAGCAAAGTTACATGAGCAGCGGGGAGCCACATACACTTTTGTCCACCTGTGGGTTCTTTCTTTCCAACAACTATTTATAATTTGGCTTGGTCCTCATATTTTATTAAACAGCTCTGGCTCTGGTAAATTGTGCGGTTATTATGTTAAACTATAAGCTTAACACGGTGTTACCATGGCAACGGTCAACAGTGAGCAAATGAGAGTATGATCAAAGTCATTTCAACACAATACAGATACCCTACCCTACAGCCATGACGCAGTGAGGAGATAGGAGATATCCGTATATGTGTGTGTGAGTGTGTGTCACGCGTTGGCAGACTAAATGTGGAATTAAAGAGGGGATTGGGAGAAGAGATGGAGGGATATAGAGCAAAAGAAGGAAGGTTGAGGTTGAGGCAGAGAGATAATGGTCCCTGTGGGGGGGGGCACTGAGAAACTCTGAGTGAGTGAGGACCTGGAGAGAGGCGAGTATTAGATCCTAATAAAAAATCTGCCTGCAGGCATTCATCACACAGTATCCAGGGCATTTGTTATTAGAACATAAGCTACCTATGGCTGTTTTAAAGCACTTTAAAAAGCACATTGTGGCTGAATATATGCTTTTGACCTTTAGACCTCTTTGTGTGGCCTTTGTGACTGTGGGTCATGCTAACCTTGCACTCACCTCCTCGGTTGTGGAGATGACGGACTTCTATCTAGACTTGTCCACGGATGGGAGTGATCCCGTCTGTGTTACTACAACGAGTTTGCAGCTCTGATCAACATTGCCACATTTCGCCTTGAAAAAATCAACTGGAAGATGAGACCGAGGCCAGCTGGGCCTAGCGGTAAGCCCTCCATAGAGTAAAAAAAAGCGATTTTAATCCCTACAAAGCAAAAAATGTCGGGAAATTGTAGCTATATCTGTTTACCTCTGTTGAAGTAGAATAAATATGAAAAAGTATGCACACAGCCAGCTTGGTTAGCCGTATGTGTTTGTTTGTGTAGAAAAGGGTGCTTGGCCCACATTATTTTGATAATTGAACCGAATTACTTCACTCTCATCCCCAAAATGGTTTTGTTGAGGTCTGGTTACGGGGGTTGAATACCTCTTGACTGTAGAGTTGGGTCCTATTGTTAAAGAGAGTGGCAGTACCAATTCCCATTGGATCCTCAATTCCCTGCTCACTGAGATCATGCCTTGGTTCATTCCCTGTTAATGTCTACATGGACTGTCATCAAATCCACTGAAAAGAAAGCACAAGCTGGATTTCACCCTGTGGTCACAAGGGATAACACAACTGATCCCCCCCTGATTAAACCACAACAGCTGAACCACCATGAAATGAAGAACCAAACCACCGAACATGTTCTTCTTTTTCTAACTCTGGGGAAGAGTCCACAAAGTCAGACTGGATAACCATCCGAGTAGCCAACTGTCCAGAAAGTTTGTCATGACTTTGTGACAAGCTGACAAAAACATTCACCATAAGTTCTGGCTTTTTCACTCACTTCAGCTCATTGTTTCAATGGAAAACCTGCTTGCAGGAGCAGCTGGTTTGTATATCTTAACCATCTCTCCACCACCCACTTCTCCTGTTAAACCTATATCCATACAGTCATGTAGGAAGTAGAGTACAGATGTCAGTGGTGGAGGTGAAACATTCTTCATTGAAAAAGCCATGAAATTATATTTTAATTAGAGTATTTGTAAAATGACAAGTACTGTAGCACAAGAAGTGAAGCACTGCATAAAAAAATGTCGATTTAAGATCTAAAAAAAGGTGAGTATGGCTTGTTGTGACGAACAATAATGACTAAGTGAGGTTGTTGTGTGGAGAGAGTGATCTAAACTGGATTAAGGCTGATACATTTGTGACTTTGAAGTAAAAGTAATTAAAACTCCTGTCTTCTTGGCCAAGATTCTTTGCTGATATTTTACGTTCGACGTGTACTGTAAGCTCACGCAGGCGTATTATTTGCCCTTTGTACTGAGAGTTTTAGATATAGGTAGTACGTCAAACATGCCATGGAGGTCACAGATATATTGAGCAAGACCTTTATCCTTCAGCGAGCACAGTGCCTCTCACAGACAATAAACAAAGCCTGAAGTATGTTGAACGTCCTGTCTTTTACCATCATTTAAAGACAGAGTGCAGGATGGTTTCATGAAAAATAACCTACATCCAGTTCTCTCGCATAAGGTATCAGATGCAGATGAACATCTTGACTGAGAAGAAAATATATGCATGGGAAATTCATGCTATTTTTTAAAGACATTTTTCAAATGATCTTGGTCTGAAGTGTAATGAATTATGTCTCACCTTGAAATTATGTTGATGGAATTAATCATCCTATAAGTTAAAAGAAGGATAATTTTAGACACTTCAGTGTGAAAATCTGGTGAGTGTCGTGTGGACACACAAGCGGGATGCAGAGGCTGAGTAGGTAAGGAAAAAGGCAGTTCAGAAACAGGTAGGCAGCGATAAAAGGGTGCAGGCACTCAGACCAAAAACAGGCAGAGATCATTAGCAGGCAGACTGAAGCAACTAGATAGATAGATAGACAGATAGATAG